>JASVEL010012679.1:0-59318 GCA_032618575.1 Nicotiana noctiflora | reverse complement strand
CAGCGGGCATATGTTCGCGCTCGATCCATTGTCAATCAATACCCTAGTCACGACTGACTCTTCACTTTTTACCGTGAGGTACAATGCTTTATTGTGTTCAGTTCCTTCCACCGGCAACTCCCTATCAGAGAAGGTGATCCTGTTAGACTCGAAAATTTTGCTAGTGATCTTTTCCAAGTGACACACTGAAATCTTCTCCGGAACATGAGCTTCATTTAGAATCTTCATAAGAGCCTTCCGATGCTCTTCTGAATGTATCAACAAAAATAACAAAGAAATCTGGGCCGGGGTTTTTCTTAACTGCTCAACCACTGAGTACTCTTGCGACTTCATTTTCTTAAGAAATTCCTCTGCTTCCTCCTCCGACAATGGCTTCTTCAGTTGACTTTCTTTTACCGTTTTCATCTTTCTCAGTTCCTCCGGAGCAAAACACCTTCCAGATCGAGTAAGTCCATGCGTTTCATTAACTTCACCAGAAATCTCTTTTCCCTTGTAAACTACTGTTACCTTATTATAGTTCCAAGGCACAGTCTTTGTATTCACCACTGGCATTTGCACTACTGGTTCTATGATTACTGGCTCTGCATTTGCTCCTTTCACAGTTATGATCGTCTTTGCACCTGGAACTACCACCTTTAAACTTCCCATCACTACTGGCTTTGGTTTCTCAACAATTACTTCCTCTTTCACAATTTCTTTCTCTAACTTGTCACTCGACTTTATCATCATGACGGCCTGAGATGGTTTTTGATTGCCATCACCCTGCACTAGTTCTATCATATTTGTTTCGTGGTGATTCGGCAATGGATTCTGTGTAATGTTTGGGGCCTCGGGAGCCTGCACTTCAATTCTCCTCTCATCGATAAGATCTTGAATGGCATTTTTTAATTGCCAACACTTCTCAGTATCGTGACCCAATGTTCCTGAACAATATTCACATCTGACAGAAGAATCAAGATTTTTCGGGGGTGGGTTCGGATTTTTTGGTGCGATTGGCCTCAACATCCCCAATTCTTTCAACCTGTGGAAAAGACTGGTATATGATTCTTCGAGAGGAGTGAATGTCTTTTTTGCTTTGTTTCTCCAATCAGCGTCCGGCCTGGGTCTATTCTGGTTTCGGTAAGGTTTAGGGGTTGGGTATGTGTTCTGGGTGTGGTACACATTGTGTGGAGCTTGAGCTCTCCACACGTGGGGTGGTGGTGGTGGATAAGCTTGGGTTTGAGGGTGGTGGTAATGTGGGACAGTTGGTGTGTATGGTGGTGGTGGTGGGTTATATGGGCTTGGTGCATTGTAGGGATTTGGCGGGTAAGATGGTGGTGGTGGATTATATGGGGTTGACGGGCTTGGTGGGTGTTGGCGGTAAGGTATGGGTGGTATATAATGTGGGTTGCGACTCCAGGGCCTGCTTTCAACGGTTGCCACTTCTTCTTTCTTCTTTTTTCCCATCACTCCTCCGCTTCCACTCTGTATAGCTTGATTAGTGGCTTTGATAGCCGAGAAACTCATAATTTTGTTTGTCTTCAAACCCTCTTCTACAAAACTTCCCATTTTCACAACTTCGTTGAAACTTTTCCCAATTGCTGACACTAGATGGCCGTAGTATGTTGGATCCAAAGCTTGCAGAAAACAATCCACCATCTCTCCCTCTTTCATTGGTGGATCCACTCTAGCGGCCTGTTTCCTCCATCTAAAACCGTATTCTCTAAAGCTCTCTCCTGGCTTTTTCTCCAGCTTGGTAAGGGATAACCTGTCGGGTATGATCTCCAGATTGTACTGAAAATGACTGGCAAAAGCTTGTGCTAAATCATCCCAAACGAACCATCTTGTATGGTCTTGTCGGGTATACCATTCCAGCGCTGATCCACTCAAACTTTGGCTAAAGTACGCCATCAACAATTCATCTCTACCTCCCGCGCCTCTCATCTTGCTACAATATCCTCTTAGATGAGCTACCGGATCCCCGTGTCCGTTGTACATGTCGAACTTAGGCAACTTAAATCCTGCAGGAAGCTGCACCTCAGGGAACAAACACAGGTCTTTGTAGGCTACACTTACTTGCCCTCCCGGCCCTTGCATATTGCGGAAAGCGTTCTCAAGACTCTTCACCTTTCGAGCCATCTCCTCCTGCCCGGCACTAGCTTCTATCATGGGAGCGTGAGACTCGTGTTGTCTGAAGGTAGGCTCCGGGGGGTAGTAGTGAGAATCCTGGATATGAAACATTGGTTCGCTAGAGGATTTGTGGATAACAGCGGGCGGAGGTGCCACATATACAGGAGCAACTTGTGGAACCTGAGGTGGTGTTTGCTTGGCTGGAGGTGGTGGTATTTGGGAGGTGGAAGCATAGTAGTGAGGGTAATCGGGGTAGGTGGATGATGAGTTCGGTGTTGGTGGCTCGGGGTTAGGATTGGCTGGAGGGACATATGCAGGGTTAGCAGGGTAGGCTGGTAGTGGTTGACCTCTCGACCAAGCCTGGTACATTTCAGCCATCTGTTGTCTTAACTTGTACATTTCTTCTTTCATCCTGCCACATCCACGATCTCTTCTTCGTGAGCGGGGTCTACAATGGTTGCCTCGATCTCCTGGGATACAGCCTTTGTCATCTTTTTGGATCTGGTGTTGTATGAGTGGGTAGCCAGTATGCCAGTTGCCTAGAAAATCTGGACTCACAAACATCAACACTCGTTAGTTGTTAGCGCTTAATAAGATGCAACGACTTTAAAAGCAAATACATTTCCTCGAATCGTTATGCATCATCCCGGCCGCTGCTCACTTCAATCATCTTCTTTCTTTTCCCGCTCTTTTGTTTTCTTTCTTTCTTTTCTTCTTTTCTTTTCTTTTTGCTTTTTTCTCTTTTCTTGCTCTTTTTTTTTTCTTTTTCTTTTCTTGCTTTTTCTCTTTTTTTTTTTTTTTTTTCTTGCCGTTTTCATAATCACGCTCCTATTTATTTGCCTAGCGGATATAAAGGAAATGACATAAAGCAAAAGAATTGGTAACAACACTTTGTTTTCTCATTGATAATTCAAAACCTTGATTACAAAGTGATGTTCAAGAAAAAGAAAAAATAAAATAAAAGACGATGCATGACCTAAGAGTACATTAATGCACCTAGTGCCCGCGAGGCATCGTTCGGCCTTGCCGCGGGCCTATATGCTAAACCCATTTGAAGCCTATCCAGGTCGGCCATGACTTGTTGTACAAAAAACTTCACTGCAGATACAAAAGTCCTCCGAGTCATATCTTCACAAAGTTGAGTCTTTCGGGTGATATACTGGGCGATGCGAACAATCTTTTCTCTGATGACCCCTTTTTCTTGCAATAGACGACTTATTTGTTGATTGCGAGCGTCCAAGACATGTTGGTTGTCCTTTTGCACCTGTTGTAGCTCCAATTTTAATCTAGCCATGGTCGTGTAGCAATATTCTCTTTCTTCCTCAAGATCTTTGATAATCTTGTTGCTCTTGGCCGTGGCTGAGATCATTTTCTTTCTAAGCTGAGCTATTTCAACATCATGCTTGCCTTGTAGCTGCCGGAACAAACTTGGCTCTTTCCTCGGCGTCTTTGTCCATTTGCTTCCGAGCCTTGGCTAACTCTCTTTCAGCTACGTCCAAATCAAAGCTGTAATCATTCACTTTCCGCCGGAGAATCTCAATTAACTTTTCATCCCGGGCTGAACGGACTGGAGTCTCGGATACAATTTTCATTTGAGCTATTTGAGCCTTCAACATATCATTTTCTTTTTTCAGCTGTTTCTTTTCCCCTTCATCGGATGCTGCTTGTAAGCCGCTTTCGAAATGAAGATTTCTCAGTTTATCTTCCAACAGACTGATCTTTGCCTTATATTCCTTTTCCTTGGCCGCCCATTTCAGATTTTCCTCGGATTGCTCTATCAGGTCTTGCAAGTGAGGTCTCTTTGAAAGACGTTCGTGTTCAACCCCTCGTCGGTACCAGGTGGAGTATCCAGGTGATATCTCCCCTCTTGCTCTATTCGGCACACAAGTATCAATCTTCAGATTTTGGCATTCGTTCCAGATTTGCCGGATTTTTGCTTCCGGGAATTGCCCATCTGGACCAATCTCCACAGCTTGCACACTGAGATCCCCATCCCTCGGAATAATTTGACACCGACCCAACTGTCGCAGGGCTCTGTACGGGGCATAGGGTTGTATACTCTTCAAACCCATGATCAAAAACGGCGATCCCTCCGTTGGCATGTATATCACCTCGTCAAGAGGTAACCAGTCATACGTCCAATCAATTTGACCGTCAGTTAGTGATCGAAGATACACAATCCAACCTTGGACTCCCTCGGGCAACTTTTCTTCTTTTGTCCTCGCATTGAACTCTTCCAAACATGTCCGATCGGCCGAACCATAGCTCGAGAAGGAAGGGTGGTGGCACAAATGCTCAATTAGCCAGATCTGCAAGATCAAGTTACACCCTTCGAAGAAAGTTGCCCCTGCTTTGCACGCAGTCAGAGCACGATAGATATCCGCAACAATCATCGGGGCCAGAGTACAGTTTTCTTGTACTATCAGTGTGGAAGCTACCCCGGCGACTTTGATATTGATATGTCCATCTTTCCTCGGGAATATAACAACTCCGAGAAATGCCACCAAAAATGCGAACCTCCGGTGTTCTTCCCACTTCGCCCGGTTGGACTTGCAACATAGCTTGTTGGTAGGATCATTGAAACCCCCGACATGTCCAAACCTATTGTAGATGAAACTTAAAGAACAAAACCCGTCGGCCAAATCTTCATTATGAACATTCCGGGCAATTTTCAAAGAGTCGAGGAAGCGATGCACTGTCACCGTCCTCGGAGATACTGGGTATTTTCCTTTCAGCGGAACCTCGGTCTTCCCAATGTAAAAGGCAATCTCCTCCAAAGTAGGGGTAAGCTCAAAATCTGGGAAATGAAATACGTTGTGTGCCGAATCCCAAAACGAGACCAACGCCCTGATTACATCACCCCGAGGAACTATTTCGAGTAACCCCGTAAGGCCCTTCAAGTACCTTTTGACCCAGTCTTGACCATCGGATCCCATGTCCTGCCACCATAACCTCGGCTCCAAAGGGATTTTATTTAGGGAAAATTGTTCATTCATCATCGTGCTCGTCCTGCACATTTATTAAGGTGATTTTATTTAGAAAAGGAAAAATCTTTTTCAATGCAAGTTTTCAATTTTTGAATGAAAGAAAAGAAAAATGATTTTCGAAGTGGCCATTTTTGCAAAAACAGGCCTTCCGTCGTCCTTTCGGAACATTCGGCCATTTCCAAAAATAGCAATCACCTCGATTATTTGAAAAGAAAATCTTTTTGGTCTTTTTCTAAAAGTGTGGTTGGACCCGTTTAAGGGTTGCCTACGTATCCCACCTAATGGCGAGAATCAAACCTGCGTAGTTCGGTCGGATTATTTGACCACTTATTTCAAAAATGTTCCACCTATTTTTTTTCAAATCTTCAATTTTTCCTTGTACCTATTTTCTACAAATCATTATTTTCCTCTCTCTCTTTTTCCTTTTCCAACACTTTTCCAATCTCGGGATTTTCGCCGGTCCGCATAACGATCAAGGACAATAAAATGCAACACATAGCATGCTCGGTCTTTCAATACCGGGTCACCTGTCCTAGACGGACCCAACCCCTGTGTTGAGTCCCCTAAGTCAGACATGATGCAAATAATCGTCCTAGACCTATGTTCAAAATCTTACGGTTTCATAGATTGCTAGACCGTGTACCCGAGCGGACAACTCGAATCGAGGAGGGGCCTACGTACCGGTGACCCGCGGAGTCAATCGGCTTTGTAACTTATCCGGCCTCTGTTTTTCTTAGTTTAAGGTGACTTTAACAGAAAGGGGAGTCTCAACCAGTAAGCACATCCCCGGGAGAGAAGAGAGAAGGGTTTTCGGCACAATTTTATATACAATCCACATAATATCAAAGCGATAAAGCACATAGCATGTTATTCAAATCATATAATGAAGTCAAATAAAAATGCGAACGGCAGTTCTAAGGAGCTCGAGTTCTTAAACCCCGAAATCGAAATTCAGGGTTGGATTCCCCAGCAGAGTCGCCAGAGCTGTCACACCTCCCTTTTTACTACCCCGTACATACATAAGGTGTATAAATACACTTGTAGGGTATACCCCGACGCTCAATTACCCGAGACGGATAAAATAACGTAAGGGAAGGAGTTTTTCCAATTTAAGGACAATCGGTTCGGGATATATTTAGAGATTAGTCAGAGTCGCCACTTGGGAATGACAATGGTGTCCCAAGTCACCGGTTAATCCCGAATCCGAGGAATTTTGACTCTTTGAAATGTATGCGAAGCAGAGGTCCGGATAAGGAACTCTGTTAACCCGGGAGAAGGTGTTAGGCACTCCCGGATTCCGTGGTTTTAACACGGTCGCTCCACTGTCGTTTTTGACTTTTGTTTGACTCAGTTATAGATTTTAACAACATAATGTGTTTTTGCGTTAAATATTATTTTTTAGGAATTTGCGACATCGCGGAAACACGCCTCGAGTCATACCGCAACCAGTACGCCTATGACTTTTGGAGTATTTCGGCTTTGCCGAGATTTGGATTCGAGTCGCACCAAGTGCACACTCGTTCATAGGAAGATATATTAAAACCGTGCCCTAAAGTAATGTCTATCGGCTTTTAAGTCTTTTGGGAGAAGCTATGGAGTTTGCTATTAGCTTTCCCGGGTCTATTTGTGTTATATTATTACTAAATGGGGGCCCCGGTGTTGTTCGGGCGAGGCTCGTCCCAATTTTTATTAAAGGATACTGATATTTTAACTATGTTTTCTATATTTGTTTTTTCCTTAATCATATACTACTACCATAATAATACCAGGCCCGTTGAGTTTTTTGTTAATTGGGCCTGGTCTTCTTCATCTCGCTTAATCATGGATCAGCATCAGCCCAGGCTTTAAAGCCCAGGCAGTCTTCAAGTTCGTGCTTTGATATAATTCATGCCGTGGGAGTCAAGATAGTTTACAGATTGAAATAACTTAAAATCAGAAACATAAACAGAACAGAATGAACTTAAAAATGTTTTATTAAAGAGAAATCAGTACACAACCTGTTATGAATCAATTAACTGTTACAACTCAGACTAGATCTAAAAAACTATTTATGATCTCAACCTATGTTAACAAATCGATACTAACATTAACAGATTCCAAAGGGGAGCAATTCGATTATTCCAGGAGTTCATAGAGTAATTAAACTAATTATCTACAAATGACCAAAATTAAGTAATTAACCTATACATGACAGTGCTTAATCGACCCAATTACTTGCTAATGTCAACTGAGTTATCCAAGATTAAATGGTCTATTCATATGTACACAAATGTATTACTGATTCTAATTCAACTTAGCTTGAGCTATGAACCCCAGTTGCGAATGAACTACTACTTCTGCCTATTTTCTTCTTGTCTTTTAAAACTTGTTTAAACACTAAAATTGATTGATGAAACAGATCAACTAAATGAGTTTCGTGTTACTAATGTATGCAAATGAATTGATGAGCCCTAGTTTTAATAGTATTTCTATTTAACTAAGTGATGACTGATCTACAACTATACTACCATTACACTACTGATTTTCTTCATGAATTTTGTTTCCAGATTGTTAGTCTTGCAGATTTTTGTTAATTAACTTATATTTTAGAGCCTTTACCTAATTAAACTAAGTGGTGAACTATCTACATTATACTACTACTATTACTAGATATTACAGCGTTAGTTTCTGTTTTTGTGTTCAGCTACTACAAACTATTACAATAGACTATCTACAAACTTAAACTAACACAATTGAAATACGACTCCACAGCAGCATAGATTCAAATCCAGAGCTTCATTTTTATTTCAATATATCAGCATTACATCTTCGAGTGAAAGGAAAATGTACCTGAATTAAAGCCAATAAACCGATGAGTTCTAGGGATAGGCAAGTAAGTAACAGCAGTCAACTCAGAGCAATGCAACAGGAAGATTTTGAATGCTAAATGACTGAGACCAAACGGCAACCAGCAAAGCAAGAAACCCAGCAAAATCCGAGCAAAAGAATCCAGCAAGAATAGATTAAAACCAAAAAAAAGCTTTCACACTCGGAATTTCCAGAACTGTTGACTACTAAATTGTTATGTTCTCCTAGTATTTCTTCTCAACAATTAGCTCAAGTATGAATTTCAGATTGCTCAAAATGTTCTACAGTGGAATCCCAATGTATTTTCTCAGATTGTTCTACAGTGGAGATCCCCCCTTTTCAGCCCTCTTTTTAAGGTGTATTTATAGCTAACTAAAGGCTGAAAACTTGGGGGGAAAGTTATGGGATTAATCCCAACTTTCCCCCTCTAAAATTTGTGAAATGTACACTTAACCCCCCAATTCTGTTACCAGAAATCCTTCCAGCATGTGCTGGAAGGTTCCAAAAGATTCCTTTTAGGGCCTTTTACTAGTATAACCTTAGGGGTTTGAGATTTTTACAGATTTCCCATTTTTAAGAGACCATTATACCCCTAAATCTCTGCAAAATTGCAGAAATCAGGAGCATGAATGTCCCTATTACCCTCCTAAGTTCTTACTAGTTACTATTTTACCTTTTCAATACCCTATTGTGCCCCTAAGAGCACTGCTGATTTACTAACTTACCTAGGGCAGATTTCAGCTTGATTTGAACCTATTTAACTAATAGCCAGCCCTGGTATTAGTATTTAAGGGCTGGCCAGATTTATTTCTAAGAACTATTTCAATTTTAGCCACTTTTAAGTTAATTCCAGTCAATTAAGACCAATTTATTCTTAATTAAAGCTAATTGCAGGCATAGCCTGCTTTGTTATTATAATTAACCTATTTAAAAGTTAGCCAGTCTCAAGTTGAGACTTAGCTTGGGCTATCAAAGCCACATACTGGACAGCTGGGCCCAAAACCTTTACAGGTTTGGCCACTTTGCTGTTCAGGGCTCAATATAGAGCCTGGGCTAGTCTGCATTTGCAGACATAGCCCTTTGCACAACCAGCCACTGTTTTAAGGTGGACTGTGTGTTAGGGCTCACAGAATTGGTCAACCCTTTGCAAGGTTGACCATTCTTAGGCCAATTATTAAACTTGTAACCTATTTTGTTCATTTTCTGCTAATTCCTATTTAAAAACTAACTAATTAATGAGATTTAGCACTAGCAGCTATAACCAATTCACCTAAGCATGAAAGCATTAACAGTGTTCAATTGACAAGGAACTATTGCAGTTTTAGCCATTTCAACATATAATTATACACATAACCATATGAAACCAAACAATGTTTATCAACTAATCAAAATTCAGAAGAGAGAATAGATAATGTTGAGTTTTAATCAGTCAGACTCACAAACTCAATCTCACATGGCAAAGTGTCAATTAAGATCAAATAGGCTTAGCCACAATCAATTCTTGTCAGGTGACATACTGGAAAGAACCCCAAAGCACTTAGTATTCATGGGTATAGACACATAGACACTAAAACTCTCAGAAAACAGTCAACAAGGGAATAAGATAGGACTTATTTTAAACAGGAGAGCAATGGACTAAGCATGGCAATCAAAATCCCTTCTCAAGCACTAAGCCTAATCTTAATAATCATGAAGATGAAGAAGAGAAGGATATAGAGAGAAACAGTGAAGAAAACAGGAAAGTTCAATCAGGGTGCTTCAAAAACAACTTAATGTAATGATGAGAAGTTAAGCTACTATCAAAACTATGCATTCATGATAATGGGAGAAGGCTGGACTGTAAAATTAAACAGATCCAAAGACTATAATATCTACAAGATGAGGAAACAAAGGGAATTCAAAGTGACTCTTATGACTTAACATGATTGGTAGCAAACAATTATGAAGATGGACAGGATGAAAAAGAAACCTAATTCTTTCATAGATCACTAAAGCCAAACATCAAGAGTTGTCAAACAGATGCAAAAAATGAAGAAAAGGAAATGAATCAAAGCAACTTAAACTTATTATCTATGACTTTAAACATAAAAGAACTAAAAGACAAAGGTCAACGGCCATGCTTTTGTAATGATTCAAAACCAATAGTGAAGCAGTCAGGGGAAGAGATGAGACTTCTGAAATTAAGGCTAAGAGCCATGAAATCAAAACCAAACAAACAACATCTCATCACTAACATGCTCGGAGGAAAAGATCAAGGAACCTTATGACTAAATACCAAAGACAAACCCTAAGACTAAACATGTTGAGAAAAGCTACTCAGTATAGCAAGAAAACAGATTAACGGGAGGATATACAAAATCCTATGCTAGTATGTGAAGCTCAAGTTCAAGATAAGAACAGAATCACCAAAAGAGAACCAAAATAGCCTTACAACTAACATATGAATCAGAACATGCAAGGCAAGGATATACAGGGCGTATTAAAACAGAACTGAAATAAACAAACAGAAAAGGAACAAGATATCAATAAGAACAATCTATACTTATCATGCGAACACAAAATCATAGAAGTCAGGACTCAAACATGTAAGAAATCAAGACCTATCCTAATAAACTAAAGAAAATTAAAGGGGCGGGGACTTAGCTTGCGGGGCCGGTCCCCCGAGCTTCCTATTCCTTTCACTCCTCACCCTCTCTTGAACTCTCTGACTCCTTTTCATTCTTGCTTGTTTTCTTTTTCTTTATTCGTTCATGTTTCTCTATTCTTTTCCAGAACCCCCTTTTTTTCAATTTTTTTCTGATTCTTCTTTCAGGCCTAAAGACGAGGCCTTTTTGAGTTTTGATTGCAGAGGGGTGTTTTGGAGGTGGTAAAGGTGAGGTCTTGATTGAGGTTGGATTTGGGGTCGCCGGAGTTAGGGTTCCGACGACCTTCTTCGGGATATTCGAGGCGTTCCGGTTTGATTCGAGGGTGACCAGTGATATGAGTGGATAGATCTCATGGAGAAGAAGAGAATGGCATTGGTTTCGTGGGGGTTCTCATACTTTGGTGGTCACCGGTATAACTCCGGTGACCGGGGTTTTGAAGAACGGTGGTATTTTCTGGGGTTTTGGGTAAAGAAGACGGAGGAGAAGAAGATGGAGATGAAGGGAATGGTAAGAAGAGCCGGCGACCACCGTGGAAGGTGGTGGCCGCCATGGCCGGCTGGGGCTTCTGTGAGGTTGAAGAAGGAGATGAAGAGAGAAAGGAGAGGCGGCCGATATTAGGGTTTGCAAAAATGGCGAAATTATTCGGACCAAAGCCTTATATAGGCCAAGTGTCCGAGATAATCTGAGCCGTCCAAATGAAGGAGATCAACGGCTCACACGCACGTTACAAAAACGGCGTCGTTTGAACCTTATGAAGCCAAGGTCTCTGATCGTTGGATCACATAGAATGAACGGCTGAGATTAAATCTCAGCATTAATTAACTCCCTTATAACTCAAACATTATTTCTCAGCCGTTGATTTGAGGAGACGAACGGCTGAGATCATCTCCGCTTACAGCCTTTGGACCAGGTCTGTTTGGGCTTAAGGATTGGGCCGTCTGATTTAAGTCCAAAATGGCCCAATCTTATTAAACCTTCCTATTTTTTGTATTTTTCTGATATTAATGATTTTTATGTATTTTCTTTTATTATTATTTTTTTTTCTTTTTCTTTTATGAAAAATTACAAAACCTAATTTCCTATTTACTCTAATTTTCTAATATTTTTTAGTAATTTTCTGCTATTTTTCCTTTATTTTCTCCTATTTAAGCTATTTTGCTAATTTTTCTAATTAACTAAACTAACAAACTAATTACTACTATTTTTTGATTTTTTCTAATTTCTTACTTATTCAAACACACAAAAATATAACTAATTTCAAACAAAGCAAGTAATTGCACTCAAAAACATATTTATTTTAATTTTGGAATTTAAAGGCTTAGTGCAAAAATCATGTGCTCACAGCTGCCCCTGCCTTTTTGTTGATTTTCTTTTTAACTAATTAATTCAAAAATACATGTATTTAACCTATATTTTTTGATTTTCTAATTTTAACTTCTAATTATTCAATCACACAAATGTATCTAATTTTAATCAAAACATGTAATTGCACTCAAAAATATTATTTATTTTAATATTGGGAATAATTTGCTTAAGGCAAAAATTACGTGTTCACAGCTGCTCCTCTTTGCCCAGAAACACGAGGAGTTTTGGTGCAAAGACAAGTGAGCGATAATGAGGGATTTTTGCCCATTCGCATATTCCATGTGAAGCATTTTAAAAAATTTTACCGCACCTCGCTTCATAGGTTACCTACATATCCCGGGCTAAACAGGAATCAAGTCAGTGTAGTTCAAGAGTGTCTGGTAGCTAGGACTACCAGGAAGCTATGATTTGCTGACCTACTCCTTATTACACTGGGGGCCGTGGGGGGGGTGGGTAAAATGTAAAATGAAGAAGCTATTCTAAGCTATAATTCTACGAGTTACAATTATTCCTATCTAACTTCTTGTCTCTTTATTCTTCTTTGTCTCTTTTTCCTTGATTTTCCGTGCGGCTGACTTTCATTTTTGTTGATTTTCTTTTCCTCGCTTCCCCTTTTTTATGATTTTCGATTTTTACTTCTCGCCTTCAAACTGATACCTGCTCAAAACAAAACAAAAACAACAAACTTTTCCTTCTACCCCAGTATGGGCTTTTCATGTTACGGTGTTACTCATGTTAGCTAACACAAACCAAAGTTGCAGAAATTAAAATTGCAGAAATGTATTCCCTTGTTATACAGGTGGGCGCCTGAACATAAATTAAAATTGCAGAAATGTATTCCCTTGTTATACAGGTGGGCGCCTGAACAGAAATTAAAATAGACCAAGTACACAATCATCTAACTTATGAGGTTGTCGTAGGCCGATGCGTCCTAGTATGTGGTTGTGTAGGCTGATTGTGACGACCCGGCCCGTTGTCACGGGAATTACCACCCCGTTATGTTGTAATTACATGTTTTATGCTTTTATATCAGGTGTTAGAGTCTATCGGGTGAGTAAGGAGTGGATTGGATTGAAAATGAGGCATATAGCCTTTTTGAAGGAAACTTGAATATGGAAAGTCAACCCGGAGTTGACTATTTAGTTAGAGGGCTCGGAATCAGATTCTGATGATTCGGTTAGTTCCGGTAGGTGATTTGGGACTTAGGAGTGTGTACGGAATATATTCGGAGGTCCGGTGTAGAATTAAGCTTGAATTAGCAAAGTTAGTATTTTGGCGAATTCCGGTTGATAGGTGAAATTTTGATCCGACGGTCGGAATGAAATTCTGAAAATTTCTGTAGCTCTGTTATGTCTTTTTGGACTTGTGTGCAAAATTTGAAGTCAATCGGACTTGATTTGATAGGTTTCGGCATCGAAAATAGAAGTTGGAAGTTCTAAAGTTTATAAAGCTTGGATTGGAGGTTGATTCATGATTTTAGCGTTGTTTGTTGTGATTTGAGGCCTCGAACAAGTCCGTAATATATTATGAGACTTGTTAGTATACTTTGTTGGGATCCCATGAGGCTCGGATAAATTTTGGAATAGTTTTTGGAAGATTTTTGCCGTTTTGAGCATAAATGTAATGATCCAAAGGTCTATTTTAGTTCTAGAGATTCAAATTTGATTTCGAGACTTCGAAAATTTAGATAATGAATTATAGGACTGATCTGGAAAGTTTGGTCTAATTTCATCAAGTCGCGATTGGGTTTTTGACGCGAAATGTGAATTAATTGTTTAACGAGCAAAATTGATGTTGCACTGAGTAAATGAGATCCAAATTCAGTTTTGTTTGAACCCCTGGATCCGTATCGAAATTACAGAGCCATAGGAAAAAGAATCGTCGAATTCGGAGTTCGTATGATGGAGTTAGAGCCATTTTAGTGAAAATGGCTGTGTGCTCCAATTTCTGTATTGATGCTGCATTTTTCTGCAGCGTATGAATAGTAATTTCCGCGCGTGAATAGTAACCGCGCGGGTGAACAGTGTCGACACGCATGAACAGTACCCCGTGAACAGTGTCGACGCGCACGAACAGTACCTCGTGAACAGTGATTTCCGAAAAAAATCAGTAAGTTGATAAAATCGATTTTGGGTCATTTTTCCACCATTTTTGATCATTTAGAGAGCTTTTGGATGGGGATTGAAGGGAGTATCATCGGGTATTCATCGGAGGTAAGATTCTTGACTCAAAAACATAATTATATGGTAGAATTAACATCAATCTTCATGAATTTGGGTAGAAATTGTGAAGGATTGTGGCCTAGAAATTGAAAACGAAAATTTGGGTTTTGAAAGGCCAATCGAACTCCGATTTTGGTAAATTTTATATGTACGGACTCGTGGCGAGACGAGGATTCTGGAAATATGAATTTCGAAATTTTTCGAGATGTGGGCCCGGGGCTCGGGTTTTGCCAATTTCGTGATTTTTGATATTTTTCGAGTTCTTTCGATTGGGTTATGTTCCATTAGCCTATTTTGATATATTTGTACTGATTTTGGCTAGTTTTAACGTGCGTGGATGCCGGTTCGAGGAGCTAAGGCGTCGCGGGCATGAGTTTTCGTCAGTTCGAGGTGGGTAATACTTGTAAATGATGTCCTGAGGGTTGGTAAACCCCGGACTTGCACATCTTAGTGCTGTGTCGAGGTGACTTGCACGCCGGATAACGGGCGTGGGGTAGAGCACCATTGGGGATTTTGACTTGGTCCATCCCGCGTAATAAATAATAACACCTAATTATTGAAATGAATTGGACTAATTATCATGTTTGGGCTTCGTGCCAATTATTTGAATCCTTCAGGGATTGGTATTACTGTCTTCATAACACTGTGCATATTTTATTCTAAATTTAAGGTTTAAAATGGTATTTTGCTAATCAGCATTTGAACAAGGTCTTAATAACATTTTTAGCTGTGAGCTAATATGATGTTGTTGCCAGTAGGGCTTTCTTGATTATTTGTTAGACTGATTGGGGCCGAGGGCCATATGTTAGGGCATGACATTTTATGTGTGCATATGCATACACATGCATGGATCGGACTGCACGCCGCAGTGGTATATGGATCGGGCTGCGCGCCACAGCAGGTGTGATATTAATATTGTGCTTGGGATGTAGGAGCCCCTCCGGAGTCTGAATCGGGGTGCATGCCGCAGCGGTATATATATTGGACCGGACCGCACGCCGCAATGATATACATGTAATATACATGTGGGACGGATTGCACGCCGCGGTGTTATTGCGCTTGGGCTGTAGGAGCCCCTTCGGAGTACGAGTCTGCACACGTTCTCGGTGAGCAACGGTGTATATTATGGGATCGGGCTGCACGCCGCAGCGGTATAGAGATATATACATATATATATTGGATCGGACTACACGCCGCAATAATATTTGTGTGGATCGTGCTGCACGTCGCAGTATTATAGTGCTTGGGCCTAGGGAGCCCCTCCGAAGTCTGTATACACCCCCATTGAGCGCCGTCGACGTTAAATGGAGCGGGCTGCACGCCGCAGCGGTATATATATTGGAGCGGGCTACACGCCGTAGCATTATACTTATTCATATCCTTATACAAACTTAAATACTTATACATTGTAGACATATGTATTTATCTCCATATATTGAGATGGTGTACATCGAAGTGGTACGAGTGAGAGTTTGGTCAGTGTTGGACCTCGTTGAGGTAGATGTGGACTAGAGATTAGAGTACTCATTGTAGTGATGACTTACCTGTGAGGGGGTTTGCCTTAGAACTGTTTAGTGATGGTACAGGAGTTCATACTTTCAGTTATTGCTTATTATTATTACTCACTGAGTTGAAATATACTCACTCCACTCCCCTGCACTTTTTGTGCAGATTCACAGGTGCCCGAGAGCAGTTGAGTTGTTGTAGCTGCTTACTCATATCTACTTTTGCGGAGACTACGAGGTAGCTGCCGACGTCCGCAGAACCTGTTTTCTCCTTCATTATTATTTTGTTGTTTCCATCTTGCTTAGACTTGGTTGTATCAGGATGTTTATTCTGTAGAGGCTCAGACTCGTGACACCACGATTTGGTTGGGACTATATCTTGTATGTTGCTACTATTGCGTTTATCATATTGAATTGAACACTCGCTGTTTAAGTTTAACTGGATTAATTGGAATTAATAACTGGCTGGTTTAAGGGATAATATGGTCGGGCTTGCCTAGCATTGTGTTGGGCGCCATCACGACCGGGGTTTGGATCGTGACAAGTTGGTATCAGAGCCTAGGTTAACAGGTCTCGTGAGTCATGAACCAGTTTAGTAGAGTCTCGTGGATCGGTACGGGGACGTCTGTACTTATCCTCGGAAGGCTGCAAACCTTTTAGTAAAGTTTCAATTCTTGAAATTCTTATCGTGCGTACTTGATTCAGTTTGAGGTATGATTCTTGAAATTCCTTCTACACGTTGATGTGCGCACTCGAGTGCTTAGTGATAATTTGCCTTGATGACTTATGATTCCCCAATCGAGGGACGAGATATAATCTCTATGAATTCATGTTGGGCCAGTCGGGAGGACTTGAGGCCAGATCTTTGTCTATGGCTTGAGCACCAAGGTACTAATTTCGCGAGTCGGTATTATGAAGTTCATACGATCGGTATTGATCTTAATTGTGAAAATGGCAGTTTGATAATGGGAGAGCTGTAAGGTATTCGGTTCTTATTGTGATTTGATATGTAGCACTAGCTATGGGCGTGAGAAATATGTTTATTGCCTCTTAGCGGAAATGTAAAGTGCACTACGTGTGGTAGTATGAGTTCAAACTCAAGAAAACTGAATTGGTTGTGCTAGGTGTATCATTGTGAAAGGTATATGTGTTATGATTTGAGCAGGTGCAGCGCATGCTCATGTACTAATGCTGATGATATAATTGTGTAGTATTGAGATTTATGTTGTTGATATACATTGTGATGTCTTGTCGAGTTGCGGATGTATTGTTAGGATGATTTTGGTGATTCTCTCGCAAGTGGATAGGCCAAATTACAATGGAAATTCTGCCGAAATTTTTGGAAAATTTGGGACTTAGAAAGATTTCTGTCACCTTAAGAGAGTGGGCTTATTGGTGGTATGTGTATAAATGCAAGAATTGCAGAAGGGTTAAGGTCTCTGATGATTCGAGTCTCTATCAAGGCTTGTAAATGACTTGAGTTTAATCTCATTGTAACATTTCGGCATCACTTGAATAATAATTATATGAGTGGTTAAAAGTGCTTTGATGAATGGCTTCGAGCCAAGTTGGGGAGGTTGCTATTAAATAACTAATTGCACGGTTGTGTGCTATGTGGGCACTGTCTTTAAGTATGTTGGGAAAATTCGGACAAGGTTATGGTGCTTCGTAGATGTGAAGAAATACTAGGATGTTTTGAACTACTGTTGGTAAGGAATGTTCGGTGTATAGAAAAGAAAGATAGCGAATTGTACCTGTAAGTAATCATGTTCTGCGATGTTAGAGTTCTAACAAAACACGAGTGGTTCTACTCAATAGGACAGTTGAATTACAGCTGAATAAGGGTGAATGATGCCCGAGAATGGTTTTGCAGTGTTCAAGATTTTGCTTGTAACAGTCAGGTGCCTTAAGATTGTGTATGTGGCTAAAGATGGCGGTTTCGTTAGAAAAGATCAAGGCTTGTGTTATATCATGTGAATGATGGGATTCTATGTATCCGTATTGGAAAGTAATGATAACAAATTCAAAAAAAATCGCTGGAAGTTCTTCATAATAAAGTATTGTAGAAGGTGGTACTCGGGGAAACATTTGAGAGAGTATTCAGCGGCCCGTGAGCCTTAGACCGTGTGGTCTTGTGTACGAGTCTTGTGTGGTAAAAAGGGTTGAGGCATTGTCGTGCTACAGTAAAGACTGATATGAAATTAAAGATGAATCAGAAAGGAAACTGGGTAAATGGATCAACTTGTTAATAAACCGAAACGGTATGATAAGGAATACGATTAATTCCTGGTATATGTTTGAAGTAATGAGTCTCGCCGATATTGTGCAATAAAGCTTTTGAGTATTGGCAGTTGTGTAACTCGGTATGGGTATAAGGACTCAGTCCTGGCAATTTAAGTTATGCAATGTAATTGGGAGAAAGGGTTTGTGATGTGTTTTACCGTGGTTTGAAAATGAGTGTATTTCCTATTGGTATGTAAAGCTTGGAATGTGTAATGAGTTTTCTCTATATGGGATCATGAAAGTCCTTGACTAGTTGAGTGCGCCGATGTTTGCGGCGTAGGGAAAGGGATATGAATTTTCCCTGTTGTTTTAGTGTGGTATGGTATATGCGATGTGTTATGGAAAGTTGATAATGGCATATTCAAGGTTTTGAGATCAGTTCATAATATATGGGAAGTCAACAAAATTATTGAGCAGCGCAGACAGCTGCAGGTGATTTAAGAATCAATCTTCGTGGTGATTAAGGAAAATAGTACTGCCATTCTAGTAATTCGGCAGAGTATATGGTCAAAAAGGGCCAGGTAATATAAACCGATAATATCTAGTGGTGTGTGGTATCCTCCTGTTGGATTGACAGTGATGATTGAGTTGTTGATGGCATAGGGAAATTTCTGAATGGCTTACGTGGTATGAATGGATGTTTGATGTGTGTTATGTATTCGTACGGTGGAGTGTGGAATCAGGCATAGTGATTCATGTGTTATATATGTGTTGGAGACTAGAAGTTCTCGTGATCTGCCTATGTAGTGGTGGTATATCGTTTGTATCGACACCGTTTAATGATTATTGGAAATTGGAAGCCCTAGTGGCTATTTTGTTACGTGATATGATGAATTTGAATAATGATATACGATTGCTGACTGGTTGTCATAAGCCAGGTTGTCCAGACTAATGTGATATGGACTATGTCAGAAACATGTCACAAACTGCATGGCAGAGCGCATCAGATCATGCTCCAGCAGGGTGGATGTACCCTAGGGCCAGCGGACGGCTGGTAGGTATTGCTTTGTCAGTTGGGCCTTCGTGGCGGATGTCAGTGTAGAGGTATCTACCATTGATTCAGTTCCGGTATTGAGGAACTTTGTCGGATGA
The DNA here is from genome assembly GCA_032618575.1 of Nicotiana noctiflora. Lineage (NCBI taxonomy): Eukaryota > Viridiplantae > Streptophyta > Magnoliopsida > Solanales > Solanaceae > Nicotiana > Nicotiana noctiflora. Next base: position 40,263 of record JASVEL010012679.1, on the reverse strand, counting down.
GTTTCATGTGACCGAGCTCGAGGCCATATATACATGTTTGTTGCAATGAGCAACTTGAGTCGATGTGCATTCCCTTTTGCTAGATTTATGCGTGGATCGGGTGGCACGCCGCCACATGTATAGTATTTGGATCGGGTGGCACGCCGCCACATGTATGGTATCTGGATCGGGTGGCACGCCGCCACAGGTATGCTATTGGAATGGGTTGCGCGCCGCAACAGTGTGATGTGGGAAATATAGCTTCCTATATGTACCTTGTATACAATACTTCCTCTCTTCTGAGGAATAGTCCGTATTGGATATCGCTCGGGGAATAGCACATCGGTTGTGCCCATACAAGATTCGATAGCATATACTAAATGTATCACCGCGTGTGTGATTGATTGCTTGAGTTCAGACCTAAATATGTGTGTGGCTGACCGTTTTGAGCATTGCGACTTGAGGTGCTCCATGAGTAATAGTGTTTGGATAGAATCATGAGTTGTGGCAAGGCCACGTGATGTTATGACCTTTCGAGGAGGATTCGGGTACTCTAATTCTATGATGTGAGACGAGATCTCAGTTATGTGTTGTGATGGTATTGAAGAATTTGAATTATAGCTCTTTATGTGAATCTGTTGTCATGATTCAAGTGTGTTCAGATCGTTCTTATTGGAGCCTGATGTTGTGCTCATCGCGGCTTAGGCCAGTGTTGAGGTGTCATATCACCAGTGTGGTATGTTATAATCGAAATGATCGTTGTAGTCATTAATGAGTACGAGCATATTTGATCTCAGTTCGTTAGAAAGGTAATATCGAGGTTTGGCTTCGAAATCTATTATGGTATCAGTTAAAAAGGGAAATGGATTCATGAATGGTTGACCCGAGAGATGGGTTCGGTATATCGCGTGCTTCAGCTGCAATATATTGTGTGTGCGGTTGCCGTTGGCAGGATATGAAGGTGTTGGAATAAGACTCTATCTAATGAGAAAGGTTCTTACTGCTAGTGTGTGGTTATTGTGGCCAGTTGTTGTGGCTAGAGACTATCGTCTTGAGTGATTGGGTTGTTTGATACATCATGTGATCTCACCCGGAGTGGCGAGTATGGCTATTACAGATGGATCGTGTGCACTCTGAGTATAGACATATGATTAGCAATTGGTATATGACTTCGGAAAGTGCAATGTGGTTTATGGTTCGGATGGTCTGTGAGATTTCAGCTATATGGTGTTTTCGGACTTATGAGAGATAGGGTGACGTGTGATCGCCCGAATATATGCTTGGTAAGGTCATTCAGCTATTGGGTTGCTTCTAGTACAACTTTGGGTCCGCTCGAGGACGAGCGTTTGCTTAAGAGGGGGAGAATGTGACGACCCGGCCCGTCGTCACGAGAATTACCACCCCGTTATGTTGTAATTACATGTTTTATGCTTTTATATCAGTGTTAGAGTCTATCGGGTGAGTAAGGAGTGGATTGGATTGAAAATGAGGCATATAGCCTTTTTGAAGGAAACTTGAATATGGAAAGTCAACCCGGAGTTGACTATTTAGTTAGAGGGCTCGGAATCGGATTCTGATGATTCGGTTAGTTCCGGGGGATCATTTATGACTTAGGAGAGCAATCGGAATTGAATTCGGAGGTCCGGTGTAGAATTAAGCTTGAATTGGCAAAGTTAGTATTTTGGCGAATTCCGGTTGATAGGTGAAATTTTGATCCGACGGTCGGAATGAAATTCTGAAAATTTCTGTAGCTCTGTTATGTCATTTTGGACTTGTGTGCAAAATTTGAAGTCAATCGGACTTGATTTGATAGGTTTCGGCATCGAAAATAGAAGTTGGAAGTTCTAAAGTTTATAAAGCTTGGATTGGAGGTTGATTCATGATTTTAGTGTTGTTTGTTGTGATTTGAGGCCTTGATCAAGTCCATAATATATTATGAGACTTGTTAGTATACTTTGTTGGGATCCCATGAGGCTCGGATAAATTTTGGAATAGTTTTTGGAAGATTTTTGCCGTTTTGAGCATAAATGTAATGATCCAAAGGTCTATTTTAGTTCTAGAGATTCAAATTTAGATAATGAATTATAGGATTGATCTGGAAAGTTTGGTCTAATTTCATCAAGTCGCGATTGGGTTTTTGACGCGAAATGTGAATTAATTGTTTAACGAGAAAAATTGATGTTGCACTGAGTAAATGAGATCCAAATTCAGTTTTGTTTGAACCACTGGATCCGTATCGAAATTACGGAGCCATAGGAAAAAGAATCGTCAAATTCCGAGTTCGTATGATGGAGTTAGAGCCATTTTAATGAAAATGGCTATGTGCTGCAATTTGTGGTGAAAATGGCTGTGTGCTGCAATTTCTGTATTGCTGCTGCATTTTTTCTGCAGCGTATGAATAGTAATTCCCGCGCGTGAACAGTAACCGCGTGGGTGAACAGTGTCGACGTGCATGAACAGTAACCCGTAATTTCCGAAAAAAAATTGGTAAGTTGATAAAATCGATTTTGGGTCATTTTTTCACCATTTTTGATCATTTAGAGAGCTTTTGGATGGGGATTGAAGGGAGTATCATCGGGTATTCATCGGAGGTAAGATTCTTGACTCAAAAACATAATTATATGGTAGAATTAACATCAATCTTCATGAATTTGGGTAGAAATTGTGAAGGATTGTGGCCTAGAAATTGAAAACGAAAATTTGGGTTTTGAAAGGCCAATCGAACTCCGATTTTGGTAAATTTTATATGTACGGACTCGTGGCAAGACGAGGATTCTGGAAATATGAATTTCGAAATTTTTTCGAGATGTGGGCCCGAGGCTCGGGTTTTGCCAATTTCGTATTTTTGATATTTTTCGAGTTCTTTCGATTGGGTTATGTTCCATTAGCCTATTTTGATATATTTGTACTGATTTTGGCTAGTTTTAACGTGCGTGGATGCCGGTTCGAGGAGATAAGGCATCGCGGGCATGAAGCTTCTACCGGTTCGAGGTGAGTGGTGATAGTAAATAATGTGCTGAGGGTTTGAAACCCCGTACTAGCACTTTACGGTGCTATGTTGAGATGAGACACGCGTCTTGTGACGGGCGTGGTGACATTGTGATTGGGGAATTGGACTTGGTCCTTCCCGGCTAGTAGTGTATTATGTATTATGACTGAGAATGAGATTATAACCGTGTAATTGGGCTAATAGTCATGTTTGGGGCCTTGTGCCGATCTGTAGAGCATTAGGGGACCTGTAGAGCTAGGCGACCCCTATATATCATGTTGGAAACTTACACTCAGCCGTAGCTCTAGCTGTATAGCATAATATGAGCCCGTACTAGATGTGTACATTGAGAGAGATTATCTAAGGTGGAATTCCCTGTTCTAGCTGAGTGGGCCCGAAATGCCAAGTCTATACCGATTGAGATGAGATAGGGTCAAGGACCCACTATGAGATGTTATATTGGGCCTGAAAGGCCAAGTCTATATTGACTAAGTTAGGGTCGAGGACCCACTGAGATATATCATATTAGTCCTGAGGGGCCAAGCATATACTGACTGGGATAGGGTCGAGGACCCATTATGAGGTATTATATATATATACCTATATTGGATCGGGCTGCACGCCGCAGCAGTATATATATTGGATCGGGCTGCACGCCGCAGCAGTATATATATTGGATCGGACTGCACGCCGCAGTAATATACATGTAATATACATGTGGGACAGATTGCACGCCGCAGTACTATTGCGCTTGGGCTGTAGGAGCCCCTTCGGAGTCTGAGTCTGCACACATTCTCAGTGAGCACTGGTGTATATTATGGGATCGGGCTGCGCGCCACAGCAGTATAAATATATTAATATATCTATATTGGATCGGACTACACGCCGCAGAAATACATGGATCGTGCTGCACGCCGCGGTATTATAGTGCTTGGGCCTAGGGAGCCCCTCCGAAGTCTGTATACACCCCCAGGTGAGCGCCGTTGATGTTAAATGGAGCGGGCTGCGCGCCACAGCGGTATATGTATTGGAGCGGGCTGCACGCCGCAGCATTATACTTATTCATATCCTTATACATACTTAAATACTTATACATTGTAGACATATGTATTTATCTCCATATATTGAGATGGTTGTACATCGAAGTGGTACGAGTGAGAGTTTGGTCAGTGTTGGACCTCGTTGAGGTAGATGTGGACTAGAGATTAGAGTACTCATTGTAGTGATGACTTACCTGTGAGGGGGTTTGCCTTAGAACTGTTTAGTGATGGTACAGGAGTTCATACTTTCAGTTATTGCTTATTATTATTACTCACTGAGTTGAAATATACTCACCCCACTCCCCTGCACTTTTTGTGCAGATTCACAGGTGCCCGAGAGCAGTTGAGTTGTTGTAGCTGCTTACTCATATCTACTTTTGCGGAGACTACGAGGTAGCTGCCGACGTCCGCAAAACCTGTTTTCTCCTTCATTATTATTTTGTTGTTTCCATCTTGCTTAGACTTGGTTGTATCAGGATGTTTATTCTGTAGAGGCTCAGACTCGTGACACCACGATTTGGTTGGGACTATATCTTGTATGTTGCTACTATTGCGTTTATCATATTGAATTGAACACTTGCTGTTTAAGTTTAACTGGATTAATTGGAATTAATAATTGGCTGGTTTAAGAGATAATATGATCGGGCTTGCCTAGCATTGTGTTGGGCGCCATCACGACCAGGGTTTGGGTCGTGACAGGGCTACGAGCCCTCGACTCAAAAGAATCAACAAAAGATCAACTATGGTTGAACTAGGACTCAGGTCACAAGCCTTCGCCAACTAAAATTCAATGACAATTGAAGTAAAACCCGGGCTATGAGCCCTCGACACGAAAAGAATTAGCAAAAATGTATTCCCTTGTTATCCAGGTAACGCCTAATGCATAAAATGCGAATGCAGAAAAAGTATTCCCTTGTTATCCAGGTGGGCGCCTGATGCATGAAATACGAATGTAGAAAAGTATTCCCTTGTTATCCAGGTGGGAGCCTGATGCATGAAATGCAAATGCAGAAAAGTATTCCCTTAGTTTGATAATTGGGGTGTGAATTTAAAAAGCTGATACCTCCTCGCTGTTTTTGTATTTTCTTGATTGAATGATTTTCATCCATGGATTCCTCCATTTATTGCTGAAATTTCTTTTATGATTTCTAACTTTCCACATTGGTCACATTCACTTTAAAGTGATTAGTGACGATTTGTTCCTGTCTAAATCACAAAAACAAATTCTTATTAGTTATAAACTGTTGGCAACTGGTATCTGCTTTTCCTGCCTTTTATTGCTTTCATTTTTTTTGTATTTTTCCTTATGTGCGGTCTTTTAGTTGACTACCTTTTGCAAACATCTTTTTGTATTTTCTTGCTTTTCACCTTTTATTTTCTTTTCTTTCGGCCCTGATTGCCATTCTTCTTTATTTCCTTTCAACTTTATTTCTTTTCTTTCTTTTCTAATCTAGTGTTATTTCAAATCTTATCATCGGAAGCTGGTAGTTAGCCTTCAAAGGATAAACAATGAAATGCAGAAAAATGAATTTCAAAAGGGTAAGGGTGTTTTGGAGAAGTGATAGGACTTATCTGGGTATGTTGGCTGATTCCGTTGACCATGCCATGTATTTAAACTCTGACCCAGTTGGTTCAATCCATTATTCTGACTCCAAACTTCTTACCACCCAAACCGATCGTAGTTTTTGTAGACTCTCTCATTTATTTCTCTCAAAACTCACCATCGCCTTACAGTGCCGGTTAAGGTTTTCACTGATAAGACTCTCTCATTTTTATTCTCTCAACCTCACAATCGCCTCACGGTGCCGGTTAAGGTTTTCACCGATGAGACTCTCTCATTTTTATTCTCTCAACCTCACAATTGCCTCACGGTGCCGGTTAAGGTTTTCACCGATGAGACTCTCTCATTTTTATATTTTTTCTTTTGTTATTTTTCCTTTTGTTTTTCTACACCACTAATGTTGTCCAATGTATCGATATTCCTTTGTTCTCATTGCATTTGTTATTTTCTTGAAATTGATTAGAAGGTCTTTCTTTGGACTGTAACGTGGCTTTTGGATGGGTTAAGAAAGAAGGGTATACATGCTCAAAATTTACGAGGGTTTAAAAATATTTACAACTCTCGGAATTATAAAACATAACTTCTGCCCCAGTTTCAATATGTGGGGAATTTTTGGATTTTTTCTTTATTGTGACTGAACCTCAGAGAGGCTGCCTACGTACCCTTTCGAGATCAAGTCAGACGTAGTTCATCCAACTTCATTAGTTAGATTCGTTTGACTTTTTCCCGATCTTCTTTGTCTTTTTCTTTTGCTTGCATTTTGCTTCTTTTTTTTATTGTATTTTTCCCTTTTGTATCATAAACAATTTCGAGAGAGGGATATGAAAGAATAGATCGAACAAGGCTCAAAGGGGATGTCAATGGATAAAGTGTTTGGATAGAGAATAAAATGCCTTCATCATTTCAATTCCAAAATCACAACAAAATACAATCATACAATTGAAAAGGAATCATACATAGTATCTTTTGATCGCATCTGAATTGATAGCAGTCTTTACGCACTTCCCTTCAATGTCTGTCAAATATAATGCCCCATTAGACAACACCCGTGATACCATAAATGGTCCCTGCCAGTTTGGCGCGAATTTGCCCTTTGTTTCAGCCCAATGTGGTAAGATACGCCTTAATACAAGTTGTCCAACTTCAAACTTCCGAGGACGCACCTTCTTATTATAAATTCTGGCCATTCTTTGTTGATACAATTGCCCATGGCAAACCGATGCTAACCTCTTCTCATCGATCAGATTTAATTGTTCCAATCAGGCTTTTACCCATTCATCGTCATCAATCTTAGCTTCAGCTATGATTGGAAGTGACGGTATCTCGATTTCCGCGGGTATAACAGCCTCTGTCCCGTACACCAATGAATAGGGTGTGGCACCGATAGAAGTGCGCATTGTTGTGCGATAACCCATAAGAGTGAAAGGCAACTTCTCGTGCCATTGTCTAGACTCCTCCACCATTTTCCTAAGGATCTTCTTTATATTCTTGTTTGCAGCTTACTACCCCATTTGCCTTTGGCCAGTAAGGTGTAGAGTTACGATGTAGGATCTTAAATCTCCGACACGCTTCCGCCATGAGGTGACTATTCAGATTCGCCCCATTATCTGTGATGGTTACTTTGGGAATTCCAAATCGGCATATAATATTTTCATGCACAAAATCCACCACGGCTTTCTTCGTCACCGCCTTGAATGTCTTTGCCTCCACCCACTTATTAAAGTAGTCAATCGCGACCAAAATGAATCTATGTCCATTAGAAGCTGCAGGCTCTATTGGTCCGATAGCATCCATGGCCCGGGCAACAAATGGCCATGGTGCAGACATCGTATGCAATTCATAAGGTGGGGAGTGGATTAAATCTCCATGTATTTGGCATTGGTGGCATTTCCTCACATACCTGATACAGTCCCGCTCCATGGTGAGCCAATAATACCCGGCTCTCAAAATCTTCTTTGCTAAGATATATCCGCTCATATGAGGTCTGCAAGCTCCAGTGTGCACCTCAGTCATAATCTTATCAGCTTGTTGCGCATCCACACATCTCAACAAACCCAAGTCCGGTGTTCTTTTATATATAATTCCTCCACTGAGGAAGAAGCCATTCGCTAAGCGTCTTACAACTCTCTTCTGATCTCCGGTGGCTTGCTCTGGGTATTTTCTTGTATTCAAGCATTCCTTGATATCGTGATACCACGGTTCCCCATCTAACTCTCCTTCCATGGCAAAAAAGTAAGCATTCTGATCATACACCTGTATCTGAAGTGGATCTATATAGGCTTTATCCGGATGGTGTAACATAGAGGATAGTGTGGCCAGAGCATCTGCCACTTCATTGTGCATTCTTGGGATATGTTTGAACTCTATGGATTGGAATCTTTGGGACTGTTCATGTAGACAATGCCGATAAGGTATCAATTTCAAATCTCTTGTCTCCCATTCTCCCCGAATTTGATGTATCAAAAGATCCGAGTCACCCATGACCAAAATCTCTTGAACACCCATATCTATTGCCATCCTCAATCCCAATATACACGCCTCATATTCGGCCATATTGTTGGTACGGAAAAATCGAAGCTGAGCTGTAACGGGATAGTGTTGACCCATTTCTGAAATAAGCACTGCTCCAACACCAACTTTTTTACTATTGACGGCTCCGTCGAAGTACATATTCCATCCTGGCTTATCACTTTGTTCCATTTCTTCAACATTCATTGCCTCCTCATCCGGAAAATATGTCTTTAGTGGCTCATATTCATCATCCACTGGATTTTCTACCAAATGATCTACAACTGCTTGCGCCTTCATCGCCGTACGTGTTACATAAATGATGTCAAATTCTGTGAGCATAATCTGCCATTTAGCAAGTCTCCCCGTAGGCATGGGCTTTTGGAATATATATTTCAGAGGATCTAACCGTCATATCAGATATGTAGTATATGCTGGCAAATAGTGCTTTAACTTCTGAGCCACCCAGGTCAATGCACAGCATGTTCTCTCTAACTGAGTATATTTTACCTCGTAAGATGTGAATTCTTGCTAAGGTAATATATAGCTTGATTTTTCTTGCCCGTCTCATCGTGTTGTCCCAGTACACAACCAAAAGAATTATCAAGCACTGTCAGATATAAGATCAAAGGTCTCCCCTGGCTCCGGAGGAACTAACACTGGAGGATTTGCCAAATATTCCTTGATTTTATCCAAGGCTTCCTGACATCCATCGGTCCATTTCACTATTGCATCCTTCTTTAACAACTTGAAAATAGGCTCACATGTTGATGTCAACTGAGCGATGAACCTGCTAATATAATTCACCCTTCATAGTAAGCTCATTACTTCCTTCTTGTTCTTTGGCGGAGGCAAACTCTGGATGGCTTTTATCTTTGACGGATCTAGTTCAATGCCTTGCCGACTTACTATAAATCCCAATAGCTTCCCTGAAGGTACTCCAAAAGCACATTTCGCAGGATTGAGTTTAAGATTGTACCTTCGGAGTCTTTGGAAAAACTTCCTCAAGTCCCCGACATGATCATGTTGCTTCTTGGACTTTATGATGATGTCGTCCACATACACTTCAATTTCTCGATGCATCATATCATGGAACATTGTGGTCATTGCCCTCATATAAGTAGCTCCGGCATTCTTTAACCCAAACGGCATCACTCTATAGCAGTATGTTCCCCAAGGCGTAATAAAAGCTATTTTCTCCGCATCCTCTTCGTCCATTAGGATCTGGTGATAACCCGCATAACAATCTACAAAAGAGCCAATTTCATGCTTGGCGCAATTGTCGATTAGTATGTGGATATTCGGCAATGGGAAGTCGTCCTTTGGACTGGCCTTGTTGAGGTCTCTGTAATCAACACACACCCTGGTTTTTCCGTCTTTCTTTGGGACTGGCACAACATTTGCTAACCAGGTGGGGTACTTGGTAACTCGTATGACCTTTGCCTCAAACTACTTATTCACCTCTTCTTTTATCTTCACGCTGATGTCCGTTTTGAACTTTCTCAACTTTTGCTTTACCGGCCGGCATTCAGGATAAATAGGCAACTTATGTACCACCAAATCGGTGCTAAGTCCGGGCATGTCATCATAGGACCAGGCAAAGATGTCCTTGTATTCGTGCAGCAATTTTATTAACTCTTCCCTGAGGGAAGCTTCTAAGTGTACACTGATTTTTGTCTCCCGGACATTATCCTCATTCCCTAAATTGATAGATTCTGTCTCACTTAAGTTCGGTTTGGGTTTTTCCTCATATTGATTCAAGTCCTTTCTTATTTCCTCCAGTATTTCCTCATCCTCATATTCTACCTCACTCTCATTCTCAATCTCTTGTATTATAATTCGATTGTCAAAACTAGGCTGGGAATCTTCATGCATGACATATCGTCAGAATCAACATATATTGAACTGTACAAGAGAAAAAGGAAAAAAATAAATAAAAATAAGGCAAAAATGAAGAAAGAAGAAGAAACTGCATTTCATTGATATTTTTTCAAAGATGAACAAAGATTGGATACATTTGATTTCAATGGGGGGGGCTACAAAAATAAAATTGCTTTTTTGGGAAAGGATGATATATTTTGAAAGCTAGCTACCAAGACTCCTTCTTGATTGGAAAAGGAATGGCTTCCCAATTATTGAGCGCAACACTAGACCCCACGAACTGAACGTGTATCTTGCTGGTACCCTCGCTCATCTCTACCATGTTCACGTCCCCAAATAACATTTCAAACCCCATCAGGAACTCCTCAGCAGGTCTAGTCTCAGCATACCTAGACGCAGCAGATGTCAGATGTTATTTTGTACCAGGCTTAGTGAAGGTGTCGGATAATTTTGGGACTGGTTTCGAGAGGGTCCAATTTTTCTTTTTGGTTCTTTTGGCTTTCTGGATGTCGGTGTAGGTAGGTTTGAAGCCCAAGCCAAAGGTGTCATTGTTTACCGGTAGATGGACAGGTTGAGTTATTCCCTTGTAAGGCTATTCCTTGACCTTTTCCCGGTGTAAATCCATTCCTAATCATCTCTTTGGCTACCATCACTGCGGTAGATGCCACTGTAGGGATTGGCAAGTTTTCTCCTTCGGCTATCTTGTTCACTATCACAGTGTCTGTCACCTGATACACCCAGGGGCTCTTGTCCCCATCCGCTTCCTCGAAAGGCATTATGGTATTGCAAGCATCTTTCTTTCCATGCACTGTAATTTCTTCTTGTTCCCATTCGAACTTTACCATTTGGTGTAAGGAAGATGGTACGGCTTTGGCCGCATGGATCCATCGCCGACCCAGCAATAGATTGTAAGACACAGTAACGTCCAACACCTGAAATTCCATGGTAAAGTCTACCGGCCCAATGGTGACTTCCAGCACAATATCTCCCAAGGTATTTTTGCTTCCTCCATCAAACCCTCGAACACTCACACTATTTCAATGGATTCTGTCAGGATTAATCTTCAATTTTCCGAGAGTGGACAAATGTTTGCACTCGACCCGTTGTCTATTATAACCCGAGTAACCACTGATTCTTCAATTTTGACGGTAAGATAGAGTGCCTTGTTATGTTCAGTCCCTTCGACAGGCAATTCATTGTCCGAGAATGTTGTCTTGTTCGACTCAAAAAATTTGTTGGTGATCTTTTCAAGATGGCAGACTGAGATCTTTTCGGGGACGTGTGCTTCATTCAATATTTTCAGCAATGCCTTTCTGTGCTCCTCTGAGTGAATTAACAATGAAAGCAATGAGAAGGCATCTTTCTTAGTTGTTCTACTATCGAGTAGTCTTGAGCTTTTATCTTCTTCATAAATTCTTCTGCTTCTTCTTCAGAGACCGGTTTCTTCACATGACTCTCCTTTACCATTTCATTTTTCTTAACTCTTCCGGGGCAAAGCACCGCCCGGAACGAGTGAGGCCATGTGTTTCATTGACCTCCCCTGTAACTTCTTTTTCCTTGTACATTACTACAACTTTGTTGTAGTTCCAAGGTATGGCTTTAGTATCAACCACCGGCATTTGCACCACTGGCTTTATGATCACTGGTTCCATGCATGCTCCTTTTACTGTCAACAACGGCTTAACCCCTGGCACCACAATTTTCAAAGTTTCAACCACTGGCGGCTTTTTCACTGGCACCTCAGCTGTCGCTTTCTCTTTCTCAACTTCTTTCTCCACTTTACTGTTGGCTTTTATCATCATTACTGATTGGGACGGCTTCCTACTGCTCTTTTCTTATTCTAACTCTATTATGTGTGTCTCATGATGAGTCGGCAGTGGATTCTGAGTAATGTTTGGAGTCTCTGGAGCTTGTACCTCAATCCTCCTACTATCAATGAGCTCATGTATAGTATTTTTCAAGTGCCAACACTTTTCATTATCGTGCCCCGGTGCCCCGGAGCAATATTCACACCCGACTTACTGGTCAATGTTTCTGGGATGTGGGTTTGGCAGTTTTGGCTCAATCGGGTTTAGCATCCCCAATTATTTCAGACGATCATAGAGGTTGGTGTAAGACTCCCCCAATGGGGTGAATTTTTTCTTTGTTTGGGCTCTGTTTCTCATTTTTGGATCAGGTCGGAAGTTGGGTCTATTTGGATTCTTGTAGGTTCTGGAAGGAGGGTAGGTGTTCTATGTATGATAGACGTTTTGTGGAACTTGGGCTCGCCATACATGAGGGGGCGATGGGTAAGGTTGGGCTTGTGGGATGGGGTAATGTGGAGTAGTGGGTGGATAATATGGTGGAGGTGGGTTGTAAGGCGCTGGTGGGTATGGTTGGTATGGGCGAGGTGGGTGATGGTATATGCTTTGGCTCCGAGTCCATGGTTTACTTTCTACAACCGAAACCTCTTCCTTCTTCTTCTTTCCAATAGATCCTCCGTTCCCGGTCTGTATAGCCTGATTCGTGGCCTTGATAGAAGAAAAGCTCATGATTTTGTTGGTTTTCAACCCTTCTTCTACAAAACTCCCCATTTTTACTACTTCATTGAAATTCTTACCAATAGCCGACACCAAATGGTCGTAGTAAGTAGGCTCTAAGGCCTGCAGAAAACAATCTACCATTTCAGTCTCCTTCATTGGCGGATCCACTCGTGCCGCTTGTTCTCTCCATCTAAAGTCGTACTCCCGAAAACTTTCTCCGGGCTTCTTTTCCATCTTGGTAAGCGACAGCCTATCTGGTATTATCTCTAAGTTGTGAAAGTGGTTAGCAAATGACTGAGATAGATTGTCCCAGATGAACCATCTAGTGTGATCCTGACGTGTATACCACTCCAGCGCGGAACCGCTCAGACTCTGACTAAAGTATGCCATCAAAAGTTCATCTTTTAACCCTTGAGATGGGCTACAGAATCCCCGTGTCTACAGGATCCCCATGTCTATCGTACATGTCGAATTTAGGTAGCTTGAACCCAACCGGGAGCTGCACTTCTGGGAACAGACACAAATATTTGTATGCTACGCTCACTTGGCCTCCTAGCCCTTGTATGTTAGGGAAAGATTGTTCTAAACTCCTCATCTTCCGTGCCATTTCCTCTTGTTCAAGTTCTTGACTGGCTTTTCTTCCATCGTCTCCATCAGTGGGGTATAAGAGTCATGCTGCCTAAACGTCGGCTCCGGCGGATAGTAATGGGTGTCTTGCACATGGAACACTAGTTTACTTGACGACTTATGCAGAGCAACAGGTGGTGGTGCCACATACACCGGGGCGACCTGTGGTGGCTGAGGTGGAATATGTTTGGACAGTGGTGGTGGTGCCTGTGAAGTTGTGGCATAGTAGTGTTGGTAATCCGGGTACGTGGAGGATGAGTTCATGGTAGGTGGTTCGGGATTAGGATTGGTGGGAGGGACATATGCTGGATTGGCTGGATATGTGGGTAAAGGTTGACCCCTGGACCAGGCTTGGTACATTTCCAACATTCTGCTGCTTGAGCTTATACATTTCCTCCTTCATCCCTGCTACATCCACGACCTCCTCTTCTTGCACAGGGTCCATGATAGTCGGCTCAATTTCCCGAGACACAGCCTTTGTCATAGTCTTAGATCGTGTGTTGTAATGATGATTTACCAGAGTACCAGTTGCCAGCTGAAATCTGGTTCTCATAAACAACAACACTTGTTAATAGTTAGCACTTTAAAGGATAAGATGCAATGATTGAAAATCACAACTGTTGCTTTTGATCATCATGCATCATCCCGGCATTTATTCCATTTTGGAACCAACATCATCTTTTTTCTTTCTTTTTCTTTTTTTTCTTTTCTTTTTCTCTTTTTCATTCATCTTTCCTTTTCTCCACTTTTTTCTTTTTCTTTCTTTTCTTTTTCTCTTTTTTTTTGTTTTTCTTTCTTTCTCTTTTTCATTCTTTTCTTTAACAATTGATATAAAGCGAAAAAGGATTAGCAAAAAATTCTTTGATCTTTTCATTGATATTCAAAAAACATTGATTTACAAGATGACGTTGTGCTACTAATGCAAAAAGAAATACGAATACAAAGTGCATGCCCTATGAATACATTAATGCTCCTAATGCTCGCGAGACGTCGTTCGATCTTGCCGCGGACTATATGCCAATCCACTTTGGAGCCTATCTAGGTTGGACATGACTTGTTTCACAAAGAATTTCACGGCTGATACAAATGTTGCTTGGGACATGTCTTCACACAGTTGGCATTTTCGGGTGATATATTGAGCAATATGGACAATTCTTTCTCGAACGACCCCTTTCTCTTGAAGTAATCTGCTGATCTGTTTGGCGCGAGCGTCTAAGGTGTGTTGGTTCTCCTTCTGTAGTTGTTATAGCTTGAACTCTAACCGAGCCATAGTCGTGTAACAATGCTATCTTTCTTCTTCAAATTCTTTGATGATCTTGTTACTCTTGACAGTGGCTGTGATGACTTTCTTTCTTAACCGAGCTACCTCAACTTCATGTTTATCTTGTAGTTGCTGAACCAACTTAGCTCTTTCCTCGGCATTTTTGGCCAGTTGCTTCAGAACCCTAACTAACTCCTTTTCTACTTTGTCAGGATCGAAGCTGTAGTCATTCACTTTGCACCGAAGATTTTCAATTAGCTTCTCGTCTCGGGCTAAGCGAACCGGGGTCTCGGATGCAATTTTAATTTTTGCAACTTGAGCCTTTAGAATTTCATTCTCCTTTTTCAGTTGCTTCTTTTCTCCTTCGTCAGATGTTGCCTACAAATTGCTCTCGAATTGGAGATCTCGCAACTGTTTTTCTAGCAAGTTGATCTTGGCCTTATACTCATTTTCTTTGGCCACCCAATTTCCGTATTCCTTAGACTGCTCAGCCAAATCTTGAATGTGAGGTCTTTTCAATGGTCTATCATGCTCAATACCCCGTCGATACCATGCGGCGTACCCTGGCGATACATTTCCCCGAGCTCTATTTTCCACACAAGTTTCTACCTTCAAATTTTGACACTCATTCCAAATCTGTCGGACCTTTGCTTCCGGGAATTGCCCATCCGGACTAATCTCTATTACTTGCAAACTGAGGTCCCCATCCTTTGGTATAACTTGACACCTTCCAAGCTATCATAGGACCCTGTACGGGGCATAAGGCTGGATACTTTTCAAACCCATGATCAAGAAGTGTGACCCTTCCGTCGGCATGTAAATCACCTCATTGAGGTCAACCATCCATATGCCCAATCGATTTGGCTATCGGTCAACGATCGTAGATATGAAATCCAATCCTTAACTCCATCCAACAGCTTAACTTCTTTTGTTCCTCGTATAGAATTCTTCAAGGCACGTTCTTTCAAACAGCCCATAGCTTGAGAACGAAGGATGATGGCATAGATGTTCTATCAACCAAATTTGCAGAATCAAGTTACATCCCTCGAAGAAGTTGTACCCTGCTTAACATGTTGTAAGGGCATGGTAGATATCAGCTATGATCATTGGAGCCAAAGTGCAATTATCTTGTACAATCAAAGTGCTGGCTACCCCGGCGACTCTCGTATCAATGTGCCCATCCTTTCTTGGAAATATGATTATTCCGAGAAACGCCACCAGAAAAGCGAACCGTCGATGTTCCTCCCATTTGACTCGGTTGGACTTGCTACAAAGTTTGTTCGTTGGGTCATTGAAACCCCCGACGTGTCCATATCTACTATAGATGAAGTTTAGGGAGCAAAACCCATTAACCAAATCCTCGTTGTGGACGTTCCAAGCAATCTTCAAAGAGTCAAGGAAACGGTGCACCGTTATCGCTCTTGGAGCCACCGGGTATTTCTCTTTTAAGGGGACCTCATTTTTCCCTATGTAGTAAGCAACTTCCTCAAGAGTGGGAGTAAGTTCAAAGTCCGAAAAATATAGAAAGTTGTGCGCAGGATCCCAGCATGTGACAAGTGCTCGGATTATATCGCCTCGGGGAATTATGTCCATTAATCCCGTAAGATCCTTTAGATAGCATTTGACCCAATTCTGTCCTTCCTGTCCCATGTCGTTCCACCATAATCTTAGCTCCAAAGGGATTCTATTCATTAAAGTGAAGGGTTCATTCTGTATCGTGCTCATCCTGCACATTTATTAAGGCGATTTTATTTAGAAAAATGAAAAGTATTTTTCAAAGCAAATTTTCATTTTTATTTTTGAAAAGGGGAAACATGACTTTCGAAGTGGCCATTTTTGCCAAAACAGCCTTCCAACGTCCTTTCGGAATATTCGGCTATTTCCAAAAATAGCGATCACCTCGATTATTTGAAACAAAAAATATTTTTGGTCTTTTTCTAAAAGGGTGGTTGGACCCGTTCAAGGGTTGCCTACGTATCCCACCTAATGGCGAGAATCAAACCTGCGTAGTTCGGTCAGATTAATTGACCAATTATTTTAACAACAAAGCTATTTTCTCAATTTTCTAGATTTCCCAATTTTCCAAAAACTCTTCTATCTCTTTTTTTTCAATTTTGAATATTCTTTTTCTACTCTCGAGAATTTTGTTGTTCCGCATAACGATCAAAGACAATTAAAATGCAACACATACTATGCTCGGTCTTTAATTACCGGTTCACCTGTCTTAGACGGACCCAACCCCTGTGTTGAGTCCCCTAAGTCAGTTATGATGCAAATAATCGTCCTAGACCTATGTTCAATATCTCATGGTTTCACATAGTGCTAGACCGTGTACCCGAGCGGACAACTCGGATCGAGGAGGGGGATACGTACCGGTGACCCACGGAGTCAATCGGCTTTGTAACTTATCCGGCCACTATTTCTTACTTTAGGTGTCACTTAACAGAAAGGGGAGTCTCAACCAGTGAGCACATCCCCGGAGGTGAAGAAGAGAAGGGTTTTTCGGCACAATTTATATATACAATCCATATAATATCAAAGCGGTAAAACACATAGCATGTTGTTCAAAGCATATAACAAATTCAAATAATATCGAGGACGGCGATTCTAATGAGCTCGAATTCTTAAACCCCGAAACCGAAGTTCTGGGTTGCTGTTCCTAGTAGAGTCGCCAGAGCTGTCACACCTCCCTTTTTACTACCCCATTTACGATCCTTTTAAAAGATACGTTCCGTATACCTCAATGTTCAAATACCCGAGAAGGATATAATAACAAAGAGGAAGGCGTTTTTCCAAATAAAGGACAATCGGTCCGAAATTTTATTTAATTTTCAGAGTCGCCACTTGAGAAGATAATGGTGTCCCAAGTCACCGGTTAATCCCGAATCCGAGGAAGTTGACTATGTATTACAGTCCGCGAAACAGAAACCTGGATAAGGAATTATGTTAAACCGGGAGAAGGTGTTAGGCACTCCCGGATTCCGTGGTTTCAGCATGGTCGCTCAACCGTCGTTCTCAATTTTATATGACTTTTTATGCACTTTTTAACAATATGTATGTGTTTCCAACTTTAATATTTTTACGAATTGTGACGTCACGAAAACGTATTTCGAGTCACACCGCAACCAGTACGCCTGTGACTTTCAATACATTTTGGCTTCCTCGGGATTTATGATTTGAGTTGCACCAAGTGCACACTCGTATTTAGGGAAGGTATGTTTATTAAATCGTACCTAATAAGTGTCTAGCGGCTTTAAATCTTTTGGGAAAGGTTATGGATTTTACTATTAACCTTCCCGGTTCTATTATACTTTATCACTTTGTTACTATAAGGGGGCCCTACTATTTTTGTTATTGTGTGAGGCTCATCCCATGCATTTTTAAAGTTCAAACTTAATATTTCACTACATTTTTCTATCATTGTTTTTCCCTTAATCATTTTTAATGAACTATATTTCCAAAAGTGAGTCCAGGCCTTTATTGTTTCCATTGTTATTGGGCCTAGACTTCTGGATTGATACTTCGCAGGTTATCATATGTGTCTGGATCTTAATGACCCAGACCAGATTTGGGTTTTCATTCAAGGGCCCAGTAAATTCTTGAACACAGTCCAGGCCATCGTCGTACATTAGGCTTGGACCAAAGCAAAATAGAAGCGGAAAACAGAAGCTCATATATGAACAGGCAAAGAGACGAATCCAAATTGAACTTTTATTTATTAAAAGGAAATTGATGTACAAACTAACAGTATCAAATCTGAATCATGAGAGTCTAATATGCAGAAGAACTTAATTAACAAAACTATTTTCTACTTTGTTTTTCTAATACTAATTCATGCTAAGTTGTCTTTAGCTAAATGACATGATACTATTTAATCATGTAAAATAGAACTAAACTAAACGATTCAATCATTTACACCTAACATTCAATTACTTAAGCTAAATTGACTCACTCGCAGATACATAATTACATTTCATCACTGAGTCTGGTTGTGTGATATCATGAAAATCAGTCTTAACTAAGCTATAACTTCGTCTTACTGTTGCTGTTTAAGAACTTGTTTGGATCTAAATGTCAAATACCAAATTAAATTATCTACATAAAACTAATTGAAGTTATTACTGTGAGTTCGTTGTTATAGATCCACGTCAGGATTAATTAACCTTGTTTTATGATTTTAACCTATTTAACTAAGTGATTTAGCTACTACAACTACACTACTTCTACTTTACTAACTTATTACATTGTTTTGTTCGAGCTTATACATATATACAATGATATCCTAATGAATTACAAGTCTAAACTAACTAAACAGCTAATCAGAAATAGAAAATGTAAAAAAACAGTAGAGACTTTCAATTTGAGTCTTCATTTCATCATAACCTCCACATTACATAGCCTTGAACAAAGATGTGTACCTGATTCAACAAATAAACTCAATGAGTTCTAAGGGAGATGAAATAGGCACAACAGTTAGAATCAACGGGCAATGCAACAATGAAGGAGTGAATTTCCAAACGAACAGATGACAACACAGCAACAGCAATTAGAAACCCAGCAAACGAGCACAAATCCCAAACGACTTCAAATATGAATTTCAACTAGAAAACCCAGGCAACTATTACTATTTAGTGTAGAATTCTTTCTGAAAATTTTGTTTTCCAAAATCCAGCCCTTAAACTAGTCCTAAATGGGGGTATTTATAGATAGGAAGAGGTGAAATTTTTGGGGGGAAAAGATAAAAAATAATTCTATTTCCCTCCCCTCCTTTGTTACCAAATCTTACACTTTAGCCCCAATTTCTGTTACAAGATGCCTTCCAGCATGTGCTGGAAGGTTCTATTTGATTCCATTTTGGGGCTTTTACTAATGTGCCCCTACTTATTAGTGTTTTTTACTGAATTACCTTTTCCTTAAGACCAATGTACCCTTAAATTTATGCAGAATTGCAGAAATTAGGAGTCCAAATGTCTTTTGTATCCCTATAGGCTCTATTAAATCTACATTTTTGCCATTTCATGTTCCTTATATGCCCTTAAAGGCATTGGTTAATTACCCGACCTACCTAGGTCAGATTTTCAGAGATTCAGCTCTTATTTAACTAATAGCCAATATTTGTATCAATATTTAAGAGCAGGCCATATCAGACTTAAGACTTATTTCAATTTTAACCAGTTTTCTATTATTTGAAACTAATCTGCAGGACTAGCCTGCTTGTTATTCTGTATTTAATCTATTTGACACTTAGCCAGTCCAAAGATTGGACTTAGCTTTGCAATTGAGGCCCATTATTGAACACATGCATGGCTGAGACCTTTGCAAGTCTAGCCACTAGTGATCGTGGGTCAATTTGGACTTGGTAAGTCTATCTATTAGACTTAAACCACTTTTATTACACACCTGGCCTATTTAAATCTTGGCCAGTGTGTGAAGCCTATCAGAGTTGGTCAGTTGCAAAACTGACCACTCTTTGTTACTTATAGTCTCTTTTTGTGGTTTTCAGTTTTAACCTATTCTAAAATACTTAACACATGTTTTCAATTTTAACCACTTACAAGTTTAACACTACTGCAGCTATAACGAATCCACCTAGGCATGATAGGTATTAACAGTATTCAATTTAACACAAGGCTGTTGCAAACATAGCCAATTTCACACACAATTGCACACATAGCCAATGAAATCAGAATCATTTATCAATTAATCAAAACTCGGAGAAAGGGTTTGAATATTGTTGAATTTCAATCAATAGACTTATAACTCAGATTTCACAACACAGTGTCAATTAGTCATGAAGCAGGCATATTCAAGACTTCCTTATACTTAATGAACAACTGAAAACCCCAAATCATCCTTAAAATGCTCTTGACTAAACACATATAGGTAAAACTCATAAATCAGTTTCAGAAGAAAGCATGGTTTGCAAAGATCAAAGATAGGCATGAAGAAATGTTGATCAAATAAAAACCAATCTTAAGCAAAATAGCATGAAGAAAGAACAGATTTTAAACGGAGAAATAGAACAAATAGAAATTTCTCAAAGGAAAAACCCAAATCTAAACATACGAGTCATCTAAATGAAAGATATGAACATGCAAGACATCTAAATGAAAGATATGAAATAAAGACAAGAAAGAACAGAACTTAAGTGGAGAAACAGAATAAACAAACAAAATTTCTCAAAGAAAAAACCCTAATCTAAACATGCAGTCTAACATACTAAAAGAAAAAAATGCTAAAACACAGAATAAGGCAGAGATAACAGAAATTAAAGAAACAAAACAAACAAGAGAGGGAAGGGGGACTTAGCTCGCAGAATCTGACTCCTGAGCTTTCCCCGTTTTTTTTCCAGTTTTCTCTTTTCTTTTTCTATATTTTCCTTTATGGTTTTTCTTTTCTCACACAAGACTTTAGTTTCTCACACAAGACTTTAGTTTTTTGAAGTTTTCTGGCTAAGGGATAAGTATTAGAAGTAGAAAGATGGGATTTTTTTGGGGGTGTTTTGTTTTGAGTCGCCGGAGTTAGGTTTCCGGTGACCTTCTTTTGGATATTCGAGAAGGAAGGGGAAGATTCGAGGGAAAATATTCATATGGGGGGATAGATCAGAGCAAGGGGGTGCTTTGGTGTTAATTTGGTGGTGGTTCTCGTAGTTTTGGTCATCGGCGGTGAACTCCGATGACCGGAGTTTCAAGAAGGTGAAGGGTTTCAAGGTTTCATGGGAGTTTTTTGTAGGGTTTGTGGTGAAGAAGAAGAGAAGAGAAGAGGGGGGAGATAGGATATGGCCGGAGACTGCCGTGGAGAGGGACAATCTCCATGGCCGGCCGACTTAGAAGATGAAGAAGAAGAGAAGAGAAGAAGGCAGCTAGGGTTAGGGTAAGAAGCAAATGGCCGGTCTCTAAGAGACCAAGGCCTTATATAGTTAAGGATAACGATGATTTCTTCGCCGTTAGATCTCTAAAGATCAACGGTTGGGATTAGCTATAAAACGGCATCGTCTCAGCTTAAATAAGAGATCTTCTCTCCTCCGTTAGATCAATAGGTTTGAACGGCTAGGATTAGATCTTGAATTTAATTAACTAATTAATTCTCAGCTAAAGTCTCAGCCGTTGGATTTGAATGGATGAACGGCTGAGATTGCTCTAATTTGAACTAATTGGACCGTCTCTTTGGGCCAATGTATTGGGTTGTCATTTCAGATTCTTTTAGCCCAAATTTATTGTATTTTTGGTATTTTCTTGGTATTTCAATTATTTTTGTGATAATTTTTTTGTATTTCATTTTTTCTTTTTTTGTATTATTTAAATTATTCAATTTCCTACTTTCACAAATTTTCTGATATTTTTGGCAATTTTCTACTATTTTTCCCATAATTTCCCCTATTAATGCTCTTTCGTTGATTTTCTTTTTAACTAATTAATTCAAAAATACATGTATTTAACCTATATTTTTTGATTTTCTAATTTTAACTTCTAATTATTCAATCATACAAATGTATCAAATTTTAATCAAAACATGTAATTGCGTAAAAAGTATTATTTATTTTAATTTTGGAATTTTACTACTTAGGGCAAAAATCACGTGCTCACAGCTGCCCCTCTTTGCTCGGGAACACGAAGGGTTTCAGTGCAAAGACAAGTGAGTAGTAATGAGGGATTTTTGCCCACTGGCGTATTCCGTAAGAAGCATTTTTTAACAACATTTTGACTGCACCCTGCTTTAGAGGTTGCCTACATTGCAGTAGCTGCGTTAGGTGATTTTGGATATGTCTGCAAATTTTCAGGTCATTTGGACATCGTTTGGCCGGCTTTTTGATTGGATGTTGGTTTCGGAAGTTTTAGTTGAAACTTAGGCTTGAATCCGTCTTGATTTGATGATTTCCATGTTTAAGGGTGTGTTTTTATGATTGGAACAAGTTCGTATCGTGTTTTGGGATAGGTTGATGGTTTTCGTTGGGGTCCTGGGGGCCTCGGGGTGAATCCGGGGGTCCAATTAGATCATTTCTTGTATTTTAGAAGTGTTGTTGACTGCTGGTATGTGTTGCAGACGAATGCTCTATGCGATCGCAATGGGCTGATGCGATCGCATAGAAGGTTTTCGAGGAGACCAAATTTTTTTTCTATGCGATCGCGGGAAAGGCTATGCGATCGCATAGCTTTGGATGGCTGTGCTCTACGATCGCATATGGGACCATGCGATCGCATATTGTAAAGAGTAGAGGTCCCAGGTCCAAACTTTTATTCTATGCGATCGCGGAGCAGTGTATGCGATCGCATAAACCTATCTGGATGAGCTGTGCGATCGCATTGTGTTCTATGCGATTGCTTAAAGTAATTTGGTGAGGTAGAAAATTTTTTCTATGCGATCGCAATAGGGGTCATGCGATCGCATAGAGTAAATCACAAGGCAGCCAGAACCAATTATAATAATTTCATCTGCGAGGGTTTCACCATTTTTACAAAAACTCAAGCTAGGGAGCTCGGTTTTGAGTGATTTCTTGCATGCTTTTCATATATAATTGTTGGGTAACGATTTCTTACTCCCTTGTGATCATTATTCACTAATCTAAACTCAATTTCTTCCTTTAATTTCGGATTTGGGGTGTAAAATTGGGGTAGTTTCATAGAAGAAACTTTGATGATTTGGAGGGGCAAACGAACTCCGATTTCGATAAATTTTATATGGTTAGACTCATGAGAGTACAAAGGTTCTGAAAATGTATAAATATTTTGATTCCGAGACGATGGCTGCAGGGGTATTTTGGTCATTTTACCCATTTTCGTGCCTTAGCTTTAATTTTAATAGTAGAATAAATTACTTGAATTATTATTTACGTTATAAAATTTATTTGACTAGATTCAGGCCACTCAGAGTCGGATACTCGTGGCAAGGGAGTCGTTTCTTAGCGGTTTTGTACCGGAATTAAGGTATGTGACTTGTCTAACCTTGCGTGGGGGAACCTTCTCCCTAGGATATTTATGTGTTAATTTAAATGCCTTGTACGCGAGGTGATGGGCGTGTAATTGCGCAGAGTGTTGAAAAACCACCTTACTTGAATTGTTCAAATCATGATATCCTTGATATTTAATTTATTCAATTGTAAGACTTATCTGATGTTAGTTAAAGAAGCATGATTAGATAGGCATATCTGTCTAAGTGCCTACTTGTCTTAATTGGAAGGATCTAGGCCAAGAAGGACAGGGTTGGTCAACAGATATCTAAAAGATCTTACTGGGTTGATGAACATAATACCTCGAGGTGATATTATTCTGGATCTAGTTGTGTAACGACCCGGCCCGTCGTTACGGGAATTACCACCCCGTTACCTTGCATTTACATATATTATGCTTTTAATATCAGTATTAGAGCATATCGGGTGAGTTAGGAGTAACTCGGGTTGGAAATGAAACAAATAGCATGTTGAATGAAGCTTGAATATGGGAAGTCAACCTAGAGTTGACTATTGAGTTAGAGTGCTCAGAATCGGATTCTGATGATTCGACTAGTTTCGGGGGATCATTTATGACTTAGGAGAGCAATCGGAATCGAATTCGGAGGTCCGGTGTAGTTTTAGGCTTGAATTGGCGAAGGTTGAATTTTGGCGAAAACCGGATGGTAGGTGAGATTTTGATCCGGGGGTTGGAATGGAATTTCGATAATTTCTGTAGCTTCGTTATGTGATTTTGGATATGTCTGCAAATTTTCAGGTCATTCGGACATCGTTTGACCGGGTTTTGGATTGAATGTTAGTTTTGGAAGTTTTGAAGAAACTTAGGCTTGAATCTGTGGAAATGGTGATTTTGATGTTTAGGATGGTATTTTTATGATTGGAATAAGTCCGTATCATGTTTTGGACTATGTTGGTGGTTTTCGTTGGGGTCCCGGGGGCCTCGGGATGGATTCGGACCATCAACCGGGCATTTGGAACTTGGAAAAATTCTGTAGAAAATTGCAGGCAGCAGTTGCTCTATGCGATCGCATAGAGATGATTGCAATCGCATATGTCAAAGGGGGCGGCAAGTTAACTCTATGCGATCGCGTGAAGGGCATTGCGATCGCATAGGGTCCGGAAATTTGTGCAGTGCGATCGCGGAGGCTCGATTGCGATCGCAGAGGGTATGAATGCGAAGCTATGCGATCGCATGGCTAGGCCTGCGATCGCAGAGAACGAATAGGAGGCCTGAGAAAACTTGCTCTATGCGATCGCAATAAGGGGCCTGCGATCGCATAGAAGGAAATGGTCTAGCAGTGAAATTAAATTGCAGAACAGAGGGGTCGCGGGTTTAAACCCCCAAAACACAATTTTGAGCCCTAGAGAGAAGAAAACTCGAGGAAATCACAGAGAAATCATTGGGTGTTCATCGGAGGTAAGATTCTTGACTCAAAAACATCATTTTATGGTAGGATTAACATCAATCTTCATGAATTTGGGTAGAATTTTGAAGAATTGTGGTCTAGGTATTGAAAACGGGATTTTTAGTTTTGGAAGGCCATTTGAACTCCGATTTCGATAAATTTTATATGCACGGACTCGTGGCGAGACGAGGATCGCGTTAGTACTAATTTCGGAATTTTCCGAGCAGTGGGCCCGGGGTCGGGTTTTACCAACTTAGTGTATTTATGCGAATTTCATGTAAATTGAAATGGGTTATGATTCTTTGACCCGTATTTGATATAATTATTGTGGTTTGACTAGATTCTACGCACGAGGGAGCGAATTTCAAAGGAAAAGGCATCGCGGGCGAATCTACGACCGGCTAGAGGTGAGTAGTTTGTGTATATGGTAGCCTGAGGGTTCGAAACCCCGGCTTAGCACATTGTGACGCTAGTAGGCGTGGCTCGCACACCGTGGCAGGTGCGGGATTGATTGTGATTGGGGATTGAGACTTGGTCCATCCCGGAATGAATAATATGTTATTAGTATTGGAAATACACTGTATTTGATATATTTGTGGGCTGTAAGCCTTGTTTGGGGCCTTGTGCCGACCTGTAGAGTCCTTAGAGGACAATATTTATGTGATAGCGATATTTGCTTAAATCACTGATCTCAGTCCTAGAAATTGAAATCACAGTATTGATATGCTAAGTCACCGGTTTCTGCAAATTTAATAAAGTTAAAGTATTTTTCATAAATTATGAACTGGAAGCTGGAATTAAGATAAATGAACTGTTTTGTGACTTATCTGATTTATGTGGACTGAGGATGGATCGGGCTGCACGCCGCAGTGGTTGATATAAGGATCGGGCTGCACGCCGCAGCAGTATTGCGCTTGGGTTGTAGGAGCCCCTCCGGAGTCTGTACACACCCCCAGTGAGCGTCGTTGATATTAAATGGATTGGGCTACACGCCGTAGCGGTTATGTGCATTGCATTGCATCTTTATTTGTTGAATTACTCTGTGGTAGCTATATTGTATTGTTGATGCTAGTTCGTAGGAGATTCGGACTGTAGTGTAGCTTCATATTGTGGTATTTTGTGGATTTCCTACTTTCAGCTGCTTTTTTTATATATTTATTACTCACTGAGTACTTAGTACTCACCCTTAATCCCTGCACCTTTTGTGTGCAGACTCAGGTACTCAAGAGCAGTAGACAGGCATTTCCGGCGGTTTCGGAGTCATACCGAGTTGCTGAGGTAGCTGCCGACGTTCATAGAACCTAGCTTCTCCTCCTCTTTTTAGTTGTTATTTTATATTCAGACTTGAGTATTTCTATACAGTACTCTCTATTCCTGTTGGGTTTTGTTAGAGGCTCTAGACTTGTGACTCCGGATATTTGGGAGTGTCAGTATTTTGTTTATTATTATTATTATTGGAGTTCTTTAACTCATATATTCTTCTTGGGATGTCCATTTGGGATCGATATTCGATGTGATAAGTAATTATTGGTCTGGCTGGCCTAGCTAAATTGTTGGGTGCCATCACGATCGGATTTGGGTCGTGACAAGTTGGTATCAGAGCCTAGGTTACTAGGACTCGCGAGTCATGAGCCGGTTTAGTAGGCTTTCGCGGATCGGTACGTAGACGTCCGTATCTATCCTCGGAGGGCTACGAAACTTTAGGAAAAACCTCATTTTCTTGGATTCATATCGTGCGATTTGTGTTATCATGAAATTAAATTTTTCCATATATCTATTCTCTCGCGGATGGCGAGAACACGTGCTAGCGGACGTGGCGGACGACCACCATTGGCACCCGAGAGGACGTGGTCGTGGTAGAGGTACGGCGAGCGGTACTATCACTCGTCGACCCACCGGCTCGACCGGACTCGGGGTCGGATTCTCGCACCGGTGGCCCGGGCTCGGGACCGGATTCCGGCGGCGGACGCTCCGGCAACTCGGGTTCAGGCACCGGCAGTGCCCGTTGTGATACCGGGTCTTCAGGAGACCTTGGCCCGGATCTTATCAGTATGCCCAGGATTGGCTCAGGTCGTTGCAGCCTTCTACCGCAACGTCTTCTTCACAGGCATGGGGAGGGAATCATACCCCCGTGGCTCGCACACCCGAGCCGGTTCAGCCGTTGCGCTCGTTGCACCGGCTCCTGGCTTATATGGTTCCGGTTATGCCCAACGATGAGCGGCGTCGTTTGGAGAGATTTGAGATGCTACAGCCTCCGACATTAAGTGGTGCTGAGGGCGAGGACGCCTAGGGTTTTCTTGACGGATGTCACCGCATGCTTCGCACCGCGGGTATTCTAGAGTCCGGCGGCATTTCATTCACCACTTTTCGGTTCACGGGTGCGGCATTTCGGTGGTGGGAGGATTTCGAAAGGCGTAGGCCCGGCGGGCGGCGCCCCTCACTTGGCAGTAGTTCTCCATGGTATTTTTGGAGAAGTACGTGCCTCGGTCTCGGAGAGAGGAGCTGCGACGTCAGTTCGAGTGGTTGAAGCAGGGAGAGATGACGGTTAATTAGTACGAGATGAGATTCACACAGTTGGCCCGTCATGCCATGTGGATGGTTCCTACGGACAGAGAGAGGATTCAGAGATTTATTGATGGCCTTATTTATCCCATCCGCATATTGATGACCAGGGAGAGAGTTTCGGCGGTTACCTTTGAGGAGGTGGTTGATGCTGCCCGTCATATTGAGACAGATCGCCGCCGAGAGCGGGAGGAGAGAGAGGCTAAGAGGCCTCGTGGTGCTGGCAGTTACAGTGGTGCTCCGCGTCTAGGGGCCAACCCCAGTATAGCAGGGGTCGTTCTTTCGGGTCTCATCAGTCTGGACGTGCGGAGTCCGGTGGGGTTTCATCGGATCGTAGTCGTCGGGGCCATCGGGGTTATCGGGGTCGGCGGAGCGCGTCGGTAGAGTCGGCCACGCACCGAGTGCTCTTCCGGCTCGGAGCTCGCTCCTCGCTTCCTCGACGATAGGGTTCATCCGTATCGAGGGTCCTCGGCAGCCCCTTCTTCCATCTTCGGTCGTTGTTTTGAGTGCGGTGATTTGGGCCATATTAGGAGAGAGTGTCCTCGGTGGCTTCGTAAGCGGTCTCAGCAAAGGGATCGGCCCTCGTCTTCTACTCCTGTTTCTTCGGCGCCAGCACAATCGGCTAGGACTGGTGGCCAGGTATCCGGAGGTTGCCCTAGAGGCGAGGATCGTACTGGTGGAGGCCAGGCTCGTTTCTATGGTCTTCCGGATAGGAAGGATGCTAGTGCTTCAGATGCGGTCATTTCAGGTATTATCTCAGTCTGCCACGGGGATGCTTCTGTCTTATTTGATCCCGGATCCACCTATTCTTATGTCTCTACTTATTTTGCACATCATTTGGGTATGACCCGTGGTATTCTTGCTTTGCCCGTACATGTGTCTACCTCAGTGGGGGATACTGTTATTGTGGATCATGTATATCGATCCTGTCTTATTACTATTGGGGGTCTGGAAACCCGAGTTGATTTATTACTACTAGGCATGGTAGATTTCGATGTGATACTAGGCATTGATTGGCTATCTCCTTACCATGCAATTCTGGACTGTCATGCCAAGACAGTCACACTAGCTATTCCAGGGTAATCCGAGGATCGAGTGGCGTGGCTTGACTGATTATGTGTCCGACAGGGTGATTTCTTATATAAAGGCCCAACGAATGATTGGCAAGGGTTGTTTATCTTATTTGGCCTTCATTAGAAATGTTGAGGCCGAGACACCCGGTCTTGATTCGGTCCCCATTGTGAGGGAGTTTCCGGATGTATTTCCAGCAGACCTGCCAGGCATGCCGCCTGATAGAGATATTGATTTTGGTATTGATTTGGTGCCGGGCACTCAGCCCATTTCTATTCCTCCCTATCGCATGGCACCAGCTGAGTTAAAAGAGTTGAAGGAACAGCTTCAGGAACTCTTAGATAAGAGTTTCATTCACCCGAGTGTGTCACCTTGGGTGCACCGATATTGTTCGTGAAGAAGAAAGATGGCACAATGAGAATGTGCATTGATTACAGGTAGCTCAACAAGGTAACAGTGAAGAATAAGTACCCATTGCGTCGTATTGAGGACTTATTTGATCAGCTCCGGGGAGCTAGTGTATTTTCTAAGATTGATCTTCGATCGGGCTATCATCAGTTGAAGATCAGGGACTCAGATATTATGAAGACAACGTTCAGGACGCGATATGGGCACTACGAGTTCCTGGTGATGTCTTTCGGGTTGACTAATGCCCCGACTGCATTCATGCACTTGATGAATAGTGTATTTCGGCCGTACCTGGATTATTTTGTGATTGTGTTTATTGATGATATTCTGGTATATTCTCGCAGCCAGGAGGAGCATGCACAACACTTGAGGGTGGTACTGCAGAGGTTGAGAGAAGAGAAGCTTTATGCAAAATTCACTAAGTGTGAGTTCTGGCTTGATACTGTGACTTTTCTGGGACATGTAGTGTCCAGTGATGGTATTCGGGTTGATCCACAGAAGGTCGAGGCAGTGCAGAATTGGCCCAGACCTTCCTCAGCTATCGAGATTCGGAGTTTTCTCGGCTTGGCAAGCTATTATCGCCGGTTTGTTCGGGGTTTCTCATCTATTGCTTCACCGTTGACTAAGTTGACACAGAAGAATGCGCCATTTGTGTGGTCTGATGAATGTGAGGAGAGATTCCAGAAGCTCAAGGAAGCTTTGACCACCGCTCCAGTACTTGTGTTACCGTCAGCCTCAGGGTCATATACGGTGTATTGTGATTCTTCTAGAGTTGGGCTCGGTTGTGTGTTGATGCAAGAGGGTAGAGTTATTGCATATGCTTCTCGTCAGCTTAAGCCCCACGAGAAGAACTACCCTGTTCATGATTTGGAGTTAGCTGCTATTGTTCATGCCTTGAAGATTTGGAGGCATTACCTATATGGTGTATCTTGTGATGTATATACGGACCACCGCAGCCTTCAGCATTTGTTTAAGCAGAAAGATCTAAATTTGAGGCAGCGGAGATGGCTTGAATTGCTTAAAGACTATGATATTACTATCTTGTACCATCCCGGGAAAGCCAATGTAGTGGCTGATGCTTTGAGCCGGAAGGCTATTAGTATGGGCAGTTTGGCGTATATTCCGGTTGGGGAGAGACCCCTTGCAGTTGATGTTCAGGCGTTAGCTAATCAGATGGTGAGACTGGATATTGCTGAGCCCAGTCGGGTAATGGCTTGCGTAATGGCTCGTTCTTCTTTATATGATCGTATTCGAGAGCGCCAGTATGATGATCCACACTTACTTGTCCTTAAGGACAGAGTTCAGCATGATGATGCCAAAGATGTCACTATTGATAGTGATGGTGTATTGCGGATGCAAGGCCGGATATGCGTGCCCAATGTTGATGGCCTTCGTGAGTTGATATTGGAGGAGGCCCACAGTTCGCAGTATTCTATTCACCCAGGAGCCGCGAAGATGTATCAGGATTTGAAGCAGCATTACTGGTGGAGGAAGATGAAGAAAGATATTGTGAGCCGTGTGGCTCGGTGTCTAAACTGTCAGCAGGTCAAATATGAGCATCAAAGACCTGGTGGTGTATTCCAGCGTATTGATATTCCCGAGTGAAAGTGGGAAAGGATTACTATGGACTTTGTTAGTGGACTCCCTCGGACAGCGAGTAAGTTTGATTTAGTTTGGGTGGTGGTGGATAGGCTGACCAAGTCAGATCACTTCATCCCAGTGTGTACTACATACTCCTCAGAGCGATTGGCAGAGATATTTATTCCGCAAGATTGTGAGATTGCATGGAGTTCCCATTTCTATTATATCAGACAGAGGTAACCAGTTCACTTCTAAGTTCTGGAGGACATTTCAGCAAGAGTTGGGTTCACATGTAGGGCTGAGCACAGCATTTTATCCACAGACTGATGGGCAGTCCGAGCGTACTATTCAGATACTGGAGGACATGTTGCGTGCTTGTGTCATTGATTTCGGTGGTTCATGGGCTGATTATTTGCCTCTTGCGGAATTTGCTTATAATAATAGCTATCAGTCCAGCATTTAGATGGCACCGTATGAAGCTTTATATGGGAGACGGTGTAGGTCTCCAGTTGGTTGGTTCGAGCCCGGCGAGGCTAGGTTGTTAGGGACAGAGTTAGTCCAAGATGCCTTAGATAAGGTGAAGGTGATTCAGGAGAGACTTCGCATAGCTCAATCGCGTCAGAAGAGTTATGCGGACCGGAAGGTCCGAGATGTATCTTATTCAGTAGGTGAGAAGGTGTTGCTGAAGGTTTCGCCTATGAAGGGTGTTATGAGATTTGGGAAGAAAGGGAAGTTGAGCCCAAGGTTTATTGGACCTTTTGAGGTGCTTAGGAAAGTTGGGGAGGTGGCCTATATGCTTGCTTTGCCACCTAGTTTGTCAGGAGTTCACCCGGTGTTCCATGTATCCATGCTCCGGAAGTATGTCGGAGACCCGTCTTATGTGTTAGACTTCAACACGATACAGCTAGATGAGGATTTGACTTATGATGTGGAACCAGTAGCCATTTTGGGTCGACAGGTTCGTAAGCTGAGATCTAAGGACATAACTTCAGTGAAAGTGCAGTGGAGAGGTCGTCCCGTGGAGGAAGCAACTTGGGAGACCGAGCAGGAGATGCGGAGCAGATATCCTCACTTGTTTGATGCTCCGGGTATGTTTCTTAACCCGCTCGCGGACGAGCGTTTGTTTAAGTTGGGGAGAATGTAACGACCCGGCCCGTCGTTACGGGAATTACCACCCCGTTACCTTGCATTTACATATCTTATGCTTTTAAATCAGTATTAGAATATATCGGGTGATTTAGGAGTGATTCGGGTTGAAAATGAAACAAATAGCATGTTTGAAGGAAGCTTGAATATGGGAAGTCAACCTAGAGTTGACTATTGAGTTAGAGTGCTCGGAACCGGATACCGATGATTCGACTAGTTTCGGGGGATCATTTATGACTTAGGAGAGAAATCGGAATCGAATTCGGAGGTTCGGTGTAGTTTTAGGCTTGAATTGGCGAAGGTTGAATTTTGGCGAATCCGAACGATAGGTGAGATTTTGATCCGGGGGTCGCAATGGAATTCCGACAATTTCTGTAGCTTCGTTATGTGATTTTGGATATGTCCGCAAATTTTCAGGTCATTCGGACATCGTTTGATCGGATTTTGGATTGAATGTTAGTTTTGAAAGTTTTGAAGAAACTTAGGCTTGAATTCGTGTGGAAATGGTGATTTTGATGTTTAGGATGGTATTTTTATGATTGGAATAAGTCCGTATCATGTTTTGGAGTATGTTGGTGGTTTTCGTTGGGGTCCCGGGGGCCTCGGGATGGATTCGGACCATCAACCGGGCATTTGGAACTTGGAAATATTCTGCAGAAAATTGCAGGCAGCAGTTGCTCTATGCGATCGCATAGAGATGATTGCGATCGCATAGAAGGGTGGAAGGGGGCGTGAAGTTAACTCTATGCGATCGCGTGAAGGTCATTGCGATCGCATAGGGTCCGAAAATTTGTGCAGTGCGATCGCGGAGGCTCGATTGCGATCGCGGAGGGTATGAATGTGAAGCTATGCGATCGCATGGCTAGGCCTGCGATCGTAGATAACGAATAGGAGGCCTGAGAAAACTTGCTCTATGAGATCGCAATAAGGGGCCTGCGATCGCATAGAAGGAAATGTTCTGGCAGTGAATTAAATCACAGAACAGAGGGCTCGCGGGTTCATTCACCCAAAATATAATTTTGAGCCCTAAAGAGAAGAAAACTCAAGGAAAACACTGAGAAATCATCGGGTATTCATCGGAGGAAAGATTTTTGACTCAAAAACATAATTTTATGGTAGGATTAACATCAATCTTCTTGAATTTGGGTAGAATTTTGAAGAAATGTGGCCTAGGTATTGAAAACGGGATTTTGAGTTTTGTAAGGCCATTTGAACTCTGATTTCGATAAATTTTATATACACGGACTCGTGGGGAGACGAGGATCGCGTTGGTGCTAATTTCGGAATTTTCCGAGCAGTGGGCCCGGGGTCGGGTTTTACCAACTTAGTGTATTTATGCGAATTTCATGTAAATTGAAATGGATTATGATTCTTTGACCCGTATTTGATATAATTATTGTGGTTTGACTAGATTCTACGCACGAGGGAGCGAAATTTCAAAAGAAAAGGCATCGCGGGCGAATCTACGACCGGCTAGAGGTGAGTAGTTTGTGTATATGGTAGCCTGAGGGTTCGAAACCCCGGCTTAGCACATTGTGACGCTAGTAGGGCGTGGCTCGCACACCGTGGCAGGTGCGGGATTGATTGTGACTGGGGATTGAGACTTGGTCCATCCCGGATGTAAATAATATGCTATTAGTGTTGGAAATACACTTGTATTTGATATGTTTGTGGGCGGTGAGCCTTGTTTGGGGCCTTGTGCCGACCTGTAGCGTCCTTAGAGGACAATATTTATGTGATAGCTATATTTGCTTAAATCACTAATCTCAGTCCTGGAAATTGAAATCACCTTATTGATATGCTAAGTCACCGGCTTTTGCAAATTTACTAAAGTTAAAGTATTTTCATAAATTATGAACTGGAAACTGGAATTTAGAAAATGAACTGTTTTTGTGACTTATCTGATTTATGTGGACTGAGGATGGATCGGGCTGCACGCCGCAGCAGTTGATATGAGGATCGGGCTGCACGCCGCAACAGTATTGCGCTTGGGCTGTAGGAGCCCCTCCGGAGTCTGTACACACCCCCAGTGAGCGCCGTCGATGTTAAATTGGATCGGGCTACACGCTGTAGCGGTTATGTGCATTGCATTGCATCTTTATTTGTTGAATTACTTTGTGGTAGCTGTATTGTATTGTTGATGCTAGTTCGTAGGAGATTCGGACTGTAGTGTAGCTTCATATTGTGGTATTTTGTGGATTTCCCACTTTCAGCTGCTTTTATATATTTATTACTCACTGAGTACTTAGTACTCACCCCTACTCCCTGCACCTTTTGTGTGCAGACTCAGGTACTCAGGAGCAGTAGACAGGCATTTCCAGTGGTTTCAGAGTCATACCGAGTTGCTAAGGTAGCTGTCGACGTTCGCAGAACCTAGCTACTCCTCCTCTTTCCAGTTGTTATTTTGTATTCAGACTTGAGTATTTCTATACAGTATTCTCTATTCCTATTGGGTTTTGTTAGAGGCTCTAGACTTGTGACTCTGGATCTTTGGGAGTGTCGGTATTTTGTTCATTATTATTATTATTGGAGTTCTTTAACTCATATATTCTTATTGGGATGTCCATTTGGGACTGATATTCGGTGTGATAAGTAATTGTTGGTCTGGATGGCCCAGCTTATTTGTTGGGCACCATCACGAGCGGATTTGGGTCGTGACAAGTTGGTATCAGAGCCTAGGTTACTGCTCTAAAAGAAGATAAATAATAACCTTTTACACTAATAATTTGAGCACATGAGAGATTTCTATTCAAACTACGGGTTCAATTCCCGGAGATCCGAGGGCTGCGGGTTCGATTCCCGGAGACCCAGAGATACTGGTATACGGACTGCGGGTTCAATTCCCGGAGATCATGTGAGACTGATATATGGACTACGGGTTTGATTCTCGGAGATCCTAAGTTGCTGAGATACGGATTTCGGGTTCAATTCCCGGAGATCCGAGGGCTGCAGATTTGTACATTCTTGTGTTGATTTCTCCTTGTTAGCTTAATTGTAGATGGTTGCGGTATTTACTTTATTACTGTTATTTCAGTCTTATTCTTATTTGAACTGCTCGATATTATTATTATCATTATGTTATTATTTCTCGGTAGGGCCCTGACCTTCCTCGTCACTACTCCATCGAGGTTAGGCTTGGCACTTACTAAGTACCGCCGTGGTGTACTCATACTACTCTTTTGCACACTTTTGTTGTGCAGATCCAGGTACATCAGATCAGGCACACTACAGGTGATTTAGGAGCACCTTCGGGAGACTTGAGGTATGATCTGCTACGTCCGCAGATCCGGAGAGTCTTCTTCTATTCTCATTAGTGATATCAACTATTTCCTTATTTCCGTTATATAGACACTCTTGATGTATAGAGCCACAGTTGTACTCTTTCTTAGTCTGTGTTGCCCGGGAGTTTCTGGGTCTTGGTAGTGTGTCTTCTTCTGGTATTTGGTGAAGTGTATGTGCCGAGCAGCACTTATTACATTTCTTTTACATTATTCCGTTGTTATAATAACTTTTGTTCATAAGAGTTGTATATTCTGCATCGTGTTAGGGTTACCTAGTCGCGAGGACTGGGTGCCGTCATGACAGGTTCACAATTGGTGAACTAGGGTCGTAATAGAATAATTGATGAAACATTAAATCCTCCACCATTAGCACCCAAGATAAGAAAATCTCGCTGATCGATACGGAGACGTCTGTATTTATCTACGAGGGGCTATGTAACTATTTAGGAAACTCTTAATTTCTTTTGAATTCCTTGTCGTGTGATATTTTGACACCAAATCTAAACTTCTGTCTTCTATTCTCTCACAGATGGTGAGGACACGTGCTACTCATGAGGATCGGGCACCCGCGCCCCCTGCTGCCGTTGCCAGAGGCTGGAGATGAGGTAGAGGTTGAGGACGCGCCCGAGGTGCATCCACGGAAGCCGCGCGCACTGCCGCTGAGGCACCACCGTTGGATCAAGTTGGAGCGCATCACCTGGTACACTGACTACAGCTGCTACTACTCCAGCACTCCAGGAGACCCTGGCCCCGTTTATGAGCATGTATAATACTCTAGCTCAGACGGGGTTACTTCCTCTCACTACAGCTACATCTTAGGCCGGGGGAGGGGACCCAGACTCCCGTAGCCGGCATACCTGAGCAGCGAGTGCCCGTGGGGCCGGTTCCAGAGATTATTACTATGCCTCCTGCCACACCAGTACAGCCCGGAGGTGGGCCAGCTGCCTCCGAGGATGAGCAGCGTAGGTTAGAGAGGTTCAAGAAATATGATCCCCAGTGTTCAGTGGCTTGGCTTTAGATAATGCATTGGGATTTCTGGAGGAGTGTCATCATATCCTCCGTACTATGGGTATAGTGGAGACCACCAGGGTTTCCTTTATTGCTTTTTAGCTTCGTTGGGCCGCTTATGATTGGTGGCGCACTTATAAGTTGGATAATCTAGACGAGTCTGCCTCGTTGACCTGGGCATAGTTTTTCGATATGTTTTTGAGGGAATTTGTTCCCCAGAGTCTTCGGAATGCTTGGCGATCGGAGTTTGAGCGGTTGCGTCAGGGCTCCATGACAGTATCAGAGTATGCCATCAGTTTCATCCGATTAGCCAGACATGCACCGGCCTTGGTAGCCACTGCTCGGGCAAGAAGGGGTATAAAACATGCAAAGTTCCTAGTTATCAAGAGCTGGAGATAGATGTACCGTATCAGTAGGCGGTGAGTATTGCCAGGCGGATCGAGGGTATGCTCCCTAGAGAGCGAGGAAAGAGGGAGGCCAAGAGGTCTCGTGAGTCGGTTCATTTCTCTGGTGCCCGTACTTCAGCAGCCAGTCGTTTTGGCAGGGATTATTCTTGTCACCCAGTCCATTCAGCATTGCCAGCAGCTAGTAGTACTCCAGCTCTTCCAGCACCTTAGGAGCCTTATTATGCTCCCCCAGTTTCCAGAGCGCCTCCTGCGCGGGGTACCTCCAGGGGTCAGTCTAGCGGAGGGTGAGGCAGGTCAGTCACAGCCACCGCGTCCTCCCAGAGCTTGCTTTGAGTGCGGGGATACTCGCCATCTGGTTAGGGAGTGCGCCTGGCGTAGGAGAGGATCGCCTCCACAGACTTCTCATCCTCAGCGTGGTCC
Organism: Nicotiana noctiflora; assembly: GCA_032618575.1. Lineage (NCBI taxonomy): Eukaryota > Viridiplantae > Streptophyta > Magnoliopsida > Solanales > Solanaceae > Nicotiana > Nicotiana noctiflora. Next base: position 3,658 of record JASVEL010012679.1, on the reverse strand, counting down.
ACAGGGTCAGCAGGCCATCGTTCCAGCCCCAACTGCCACCGTACCGGCCCAGCCATCCAGAAGTGGGGATCAGTGTGCTAGAGGCCGCCCTCGAGAGAGGGGTCAGGCAAGATTTTATGCTATTACTGATCGTGCTGCAGCTGTTGCCTCCAATTCTGTTATCACAGGTATTATCTTGGTTAGTCACAAAGAGGCATCGGTTCTATTCGATCCCGGTTCTACTTTTTCATATGTGTCCTTTTATTTTTGCTTAACATCTGGGTATGCCTCGGGATTCTTTGAGTGCCCCCACTTATGTTTCAACTCCAGTGGGAGATTCTTTAGTTGTGGACCGTGTGTATCGGTCATGTGTGGTCACTATTTGTGGTTTGAGACCAGAGCTAATCTTTTTTTGCTCGGTATGGTTGATTTCGATATTATTCGGGGCATGGAATGGTTGTCGCCCCATCATGCTATTCTTGATTGTCACACCAAGACCATGACACTGGCTATGCCAGGCATTCCACGTATTGAGTGGAGTGGTACTCTAGATCACACCCCTAGCCGTGCTATTTCCTTTCTCAGAGCTCAGCGTATGGTTGAGAAGGGGTATGCTGCTTATCTAGCTTATGCAAGAGATGTCAGTGTTGACACTCCTTCTATTGATTCCGTCCCAGTGGTACATGATTTCTCTGATGTATTTCCAGCTGATCTCCCGGGCATGCCGCCCGACAGAGATATCGATTTTGGTATTGACTTATTGCCGGGCACTCAGCCCATTTCTATTCCTCCATACCGCATGGCTCCTCCTGAGTTAAAGGAGTTGAGGGATTAGCTACAGGAGTTGTTGGGTAAGGGTTTCATTCGACCCGGTGTTTCGCCTTGGGGTGCTCCTGTGTTGTTTGTGAAGAAGAAGAACGGTTCTGTGTGTATGTGCATTGACTATCGCCAGTTGAACAAAGTTACAGTGAAGAACCGGTATCCTTTGCCACGTATTGATGACTTATTTGACCAGCTATAGGGTGCAGATGAGTTCTCCAAGATTGATTTATGCTATGGTTATCATCAACTGAAGATTCGGGAGCCAGATATCCCAAAGACTGCGTTCAGGACTCGATATGGCATTACGAGTTCCTCATTATGTCTTTTGGGATGACTAATGCCCCAGCAGCTTTCATGCATTTGATGCACAGTGTATTGAGGCCATATCTTGACTCATTCATGATTGTTTTCATTGATGATATTTTGGTATATTCCCGGAGTCGGGAAGTGCATGAGCAGCACCTGAGGATAGTGCTTCAGACTCTGAGGGAGAAGCAATTATATGCAAAGTTCTCTAAATGTGAATTTTGGCTGAGTTCGGTGGCATTTCTAGGCCACGTGGTGTCGAGCGAGGGTATTCGAGTGGATCCGAGGAAGGTGGAGGCCGTGCAGGGTTGGCCCAGGCCCTCCTCAGCTACTGAGATTCGTAGTTTCCTTGGTTTGGTGGGCTATTACCGTCGTTTCGTAGAGGGGTTCTCTTCGATCGCAGCACCTATGACCAGATTGACCTAAAAGGGTGCACCTTTTCAGTGGACAGATGAGTGTGAGGCGAGCTTTCAGAAGCTCAAGACAGCTTTGACTTCGGCCCCTATCTTGATGTTGCCTACAGGTTCGGGGTCTTATACAGTATATTGTGATGCCTCACGAGTTGGACTTGGTGCAGTATTGATGCAGGACAGTAGGGTGATTGCATACGCATCTCGACAGCTGAAGGTACATGAAAAGAACTACCCCGTCCACGATCTTGAGCTAGCTGCCATTGTTCATGCCTTGAAGATTTGGCGTCATTACTTGTAGGGGGTTCCTTGTGAGATCTACACTGATCATCGGAGCTTGCAGCACTTGCTTAAGCAGAAGGACCTGAACATGCGTTAGAGGAGATGGTTGGAGCTGTTGAAGGACTATGATATTACTATTCTCTATCATCCGGGCAAGGCCAATGTAGTTGCGGATGCCTTGAGTTGTCGAGTGGAGAGTTTGGGGAGTTTGACATATCTACCAGCTTCGGAGAGGCCTATGGCGATGGATGTTTAGGCTTTAGCCGGCAGTTTGTTAGACTGGATCTTTCGAAGCCCAGCTGGGTTCTGGCCTGTGTGGTTTCTCGGTCTTCTCTATTTGATCGCATCAGGGAGCATCAGTTCAATGACCTTATTTGTAGGATCTTCAGGATAAGATTCGGCATGGTGATGCCCGAGATGTCACCATTGGGGATGACAGAGTGATGAGGATGCATGGGCGTATTTGTGTGCCCAATATAGATGATCTTCGAGAGCTGATTCAAGAAAAGGCCCATAGCTCACGGTATTTCATCCATCCGAGTGCCGCAAAGATGTATCAGGACTTGAGGTAGCATTATTGGTGGATGCGGATGAAGAAGGATATAGTTGACTATGTTTCTAGGTGCCTCAACTTCCAGCGGGTGAAGTATGAGCATTAGCGTCCGGGTGGGTTAATGCAGCAGATTGAGATCCTAGAGTGGAAATAAGAGCGCATCAAAATGGACTTCGTATCTGGACTTCCACGGACTGTGAGGAAGTTTGATTCCATTTGGGTCATTGTGGATCGGCTGACCAAGTCCGCCCATTTCATACGTGTGTGCACCACTTACTCATCGGAGCGGTTGGCAGAGATCTACATCAGAAAGATAGTTCGGCTGCATGGTATTCCAGTTTCCATCATTTCAGATAGAGGCACTCAGTTCACTTCACGGTTTTGGAGAGCCGTACAACATGAGCTAGGCACTCGGGTGGAGCTGAGCACAGCGTTTCATTCCCAAGACTGATGGGCAGTCCGAGCGCACTATTTAGATTTTGGAGGATATGCTCCGTGCGTGCGTGATTGAGTTTGGAGGTTCATGGGATAATTTCTTGCCACTGGCAGAGTTTGCTTATAACAACAACTACTAGTCCGGTATTTAGATGGCACCGTATGAGGCCTTATATGGTAGGAGGTGCGAGGTCCCCTGTGGGTTGGTTTGAGCGGGCGAGGCCAGTCGCTAGGTACTAAGATGGACCGAGGATGCAATGGGCAAGGTCAAGGTGATTCGGGACAGATTTGTGTAGCCCGGTCCAGACGGAAGAGTTATGCGGACAAGAAAGTCCACGATGTGGCTTTTATGGTTGGCAAGCGGGTTCTACTCCAAGTCTCGCCCATGAAGGGCGTCGTGAGATTTGGGAAGAAAGGGAAGCTAAGTTCGAGATTCATTGGCCCTTTTGAGATTTTGAGGCATGTTGGGGAGGTTGCTTATGAGGTGGCCTTACCTCCCGACCTCGCCGGTGTCCATCCCATATTTCATGTCTTTATGCTTTGGAGATAACATGGTGACCGGTCGCACGTGTTGGATTTCACTTTTGTTCGGCTAGATGAGGATCTGTCTTATGTTGAGGAGCCGGTGGCCATTTTGGTTAAGGCAAATCGGGAAGCTAAGATCAAAGAACATCGCTCTAGTGAAGGTCCGGTGGCGGGGTCGGCCGGCCGAGGAGGAGAGTTGGGAGACCGAGCGAGGATATGCGCGATCGGTACCCTCATCTATTCACCACTCCGGGTATGTTTTCCATGCTCGTTCGAGGACTAACGAATCTTTAAGTGTAGGAAAATGTAACGACACGGTCGGTCATTTTTGAAATTTATGCCTCGA
>JASVEL010012678.1:0-73443 GCA_032618575.1 Nicotiana noctiflora | reverse complement strand
ACACAGTTTCAATCAACTCATTGTTGTTTAGCTTTTGAATTAACAGCGCCTGAATTTCATTAATCGAAGTTGGTACAAAATTTCTCTAAAGTTTTGCTTAAATTGGAATATTATTCTAAGCCTTCAAATAATCACATTCAAATTGTCAATTGAATTTTATTCATACTTTAGTTTCTGTTTTACACCATACATTTACGTTTGAAAAAGGATTTCATAGTTAACCTAGTTTTAGTAATACTAAGACATTAACTCTACTCAGAATTCAATTAAGTCATATTTTCCAAATTAACTAGTACTGATTCGAAATTCTATTGACAAAAGTCAAAGCATTTATGTATTACACGTCTAATTTTTAGAATCGTTATGAATCCATAAGTGAATCAACTAAATTTAGGCCAGTTTTAGTTTTAGAATCTCGGTGATCATGTCGATCTACCTATTAAGGTATTTCCTACACTATATGCTACTACTATAAATGTAAATTGAGTTTGTGCAGTCCAGTCCTTATTACAACCCAATTCCTAGCAAATTACATGAAATCTTAGTATTTACTGCTACAAAAATAGAAGTACAACTTCAAATTAATCAACAATTTTCATTCCTCATCGCATTTCAATTACATCTTTAGGAGATAGTAGTGTACCTGATTAAATGGAAGAAACAATGAGTTCTAAGGTTGAAGGAGAAGAGAATTCAGCAATAGCAATAACTAAATATTCAACAGCAGTAGAGGCAAATTATCACAGTGACAAGTATGACTTCAGAATAGAGGACCCAGCAAATTCAACCACGCAAATAGGAAAACCCGGCAAACTTAATCAACAGATGAAGAACAATGATCAGAAGTTCCAGAATACCACTCGAACTAGCAGCAATTGAACAATAATAGTATTTCGGTATCTATTTAGTGTATTTCAAAGTGTTAAATCTCCTGAACCTTTTAAAATAAGGCTTGAAGGGGCCTATTTATAGAATAGAATGGGAGGAAAATTTGAATTAAATATTCAGATTTTCCACCCCTACTCTTTTTGATTTATTTCAATTAAATCTAAGCTATTTTTGACAAGAATACACTTGAACCCCTGGTAGAACGTTCTAGGGTATTCTATATCATTCTTTTAGGTGTTAATGCCTTTGTTACCCTCACTTATTAAGCTTTATTACCTATTTACCATTTAACTCTACCTGAATTGCCTTTTATTGTTCATCAAATTACACCAAAACCATGCACAATTGTCTCTTATGCCCTTATTATTTCTAAATTATCTTCAAAATACCATTTTCCATTCCCCTTTTACCCCTATGTTTTATGTGTATTTACGCGACCTATTCTTAGGTTTATTAAGACCCTTGAGTTAGTCAACAATATTTAAGCAATAACCCCTTAGACTTAAGCTTTATATTATAACCAGTTTAAACTAAGTAACCTTTTAAGAATTAACCACTCTTACAAAGATAACCACAAATAACCTTTTACAAGTCATACGTCAAACTGTGTTGTAATGGTAGCAAACATTAAACATTTACACACGCAGTCCTAATATGACTAAGTACTCAGAAGTTCAGAAGAGCCAAACATTTAAACCGTATTGCAATAGTAGACAGTTTCAAACAATCTTGCAAATATAAGCCTAATTACGACTAAGTCCTTAATTAATTAGAATTTAGAGAAACAAATTGATAATGGTTGAATCCTAATTAACCAAAAAATTTAATTGAAAAAGAATATATTAAACAAGAACATTAAATGACTATACAACATGTGATTTAGCAAATGACTACAGTCAGAACAAAAGAGTATTCAGATAGTTTCAAGTATACACAAAATGATTTTCTAACATGCAATAGGCCTAGGCTAACAAATAATCGAATATACAAGAATGAAGCACAATAGAGACAAGAATGCATTCAGGGTAACTTAACTTTTGACGTTTCTTTTTCTTTTTTTTCTTTCCTTATTTTCCTTCATCTTTCTTCATTTTTTTTCCTTTTCTTCTTGGTTTTCCGGTGATTCAGAGACCTTGAATCTCTTTTTGACCATTGAACTTCTAGACAGACTCTTGGAGTCTCGTTTGTTTGTTAAAGAATGGTGATTTAAGGGTCTAGGGTTAGATCTGGGTTATTTTGGGTTCAGGGTATCCGCTGGAGTAGGGTTCCAGAGGAATATTATTCAATATTTAAGCAGAAGGGCTTATATTCAAGGGATGGGACTTCGATAGGGAGATAGAAGAGTTCAGGGTGGTCTTAGGGTGTTAAGGGGGAAGGCTGGTCCGTTGGTTGGTGGTCGCCGGCTAGGGTTCCGGCGACATGAGTTTCAAGATCTAGGATGGAAAAAGGGATTTGGACAAGGCTAATAGGATGGGGTGGTAGAGTAGGAGGAGTAGGTTCAGGGGTTGGTAGCTTTGGTCGGAGAAGACGACCATTGGCAGACCACTGGTAGGGTTTCGGTGGCCTGTAGAGAGAAGGAGGAGGGAACTAAGGGTGGCTAGGGTTTGGGGTCGGAAAGGGGTGTGTGTGTATAATGAGAGATTAAACGTGTGAGATATATATATATATATATATATATATATATATATATATATATATATATATATATATATATATATATATATATCAAAAGTGTGACATTAATTAACAATCGTTAGATCAATTAGAATGAATGGCCAGGATCAATTTTGGCAACTAAACGGTGTCGTGTGGCTTTAATGAAATCCTCTTCTTGCCCGTTAGATTAATTAATTTGATGATTGGGATTGCTTCTCCTTAACGATGTTATTTGGCTTAAGTGGTACCCTGCTTTCATCTGTTAGATCAATTAGATGGACGAACTTGATTACTTTGAATAGCGGTGTCGTTTTATTTAAAAGGCAACCGCTTGTTTTAGTCCGTTCGATCTAATTTATCAACGGTCCAGATCTTTTTCATTGAAACATTGTCATTTGGCTTTGTATATAGGCAGCCGATTAAATTTAATTTGGGCCAGGTCTGTTTGGGTATTAATTTGGGCTAGCATTTTTGTGAATTTTGCCCAAAACCTTGGTATTTTTTTATTTTCATGTATTATACCTTGTTTTGCATTTTCAAATTTTATTTATTTATTATTTTCTGTATTTTCTTGTATTTCATATTTGTTTTCTTCCATATTTTTCCCAATGTCTTTATTCCATTGTATTTTTCTTTTGATTTTCTAATTTTCTTAGTAATTATGTTATATTTTTGGTATTTTCTAATTAATTCAAATTTGTATTTTTGTTTTAATTTTCTTTACTTCATTTTCAACCAATTAAAAGCAAACACTGATGTTTTTACACAATAATCAACAAATTTCAATCAAAAAATCTTTTTTTTTGTTTATTTTGGGCTAAATTGCTTTGGGCAAAAATCACGTGCTCATAGCTGCCCCTCTTTGCTCGGGAACACGAAAAGTTTTAGTACAAAGATAAGTGAGCAGTAGTGAGGGATTTTTGCCCACTCGCATATTCCGTGTGAAGCATTTTTGAATGTTTTGACCGCATCCTGCTTCAAGGATTGCCTACACATCCTTGGCTAAACAGGAATCACGTCAGTCTAGTTCTGGAATGTCTAGTAGTTGAAACTACCAGAGAGCTGCGACTCTACTGCTGTTGCTTATTATTGCTACTTGATGATCTCCTTATTACACTGTGGTAAAAGAAAATAAGCTAAACTATGCTCTATGTTTTACAAAATCCTAACTATATCTTTCAACTGATTCTTGTTTTTCATTTGCATCTTCCATTCTTCGAGAAGACTCTTGCTTGCAACTTGCTTTAAAAATATTCCTTTTTTCTTCAGGTGGGCGCTTGCTTGCAAAACTTTAAAAAGTATTCCCATGTTCTTCAGGTGGGCGCCTGCTTGCAAAAGTTTCTTGTTCTTTAGGTGGGTGCCTGCTTACTACAAAAATAAAGAAAACTTTCTGGTTCAGTATGGGGCTTTAAATATCATGCTATTAAATGTTATCTTAAAAAGAAGAATTTCATTTTGAAAAATATTCCCTTGTTATCCAGGTGGGCGCCTTATTGCAAAACTAAGAAAAATTATTCCCTTGTTATCTAGATGGGCACCTGATTGCAAAAACTAATAAAAATATTTCTTTTTTATCCAGGTGGGCGCCTGATTACAAAAAACTAAGAAAAATATTCCCTTGTTATCCAGGTGGGTGCCTGATTGCAAAAACTAAGAAAAATATTCCCTTGTTATCCAGGTGGGCGTCTGATTGGAAAAAACTAAGAAAAATATTCCCTTGTTATCCATGTAGGCGCCTGAATGCAAAAACTTAGAAAAATATTCCCTTGTTATCCAGGTGGGCGCCTGATTGCCAAAAACATGAAAAATATTCCCTTGCTATCCAGGTGGGCGCCTGACTGCTAAAAACTAAGAAAAATATTCTCTTCTTATCCAGGTGGGCGCCTGATTGCAAAAAACATGAAAAATATTCCCTTGTTATCCAGTTGGGTGCCTGATTGCAAAAAACTAAGAAAAATATTCCGTTGTTATCCAGGTGGGCGCCTGATTGCAAAAAACTTGAAAAATATTCCCCTGTAATCTAGGCGGTGCTTGATTGCAAAAACTAAAAAAAATATTCTCTTGTTATCCAGTGGGCGCCTGATTGCAAAAAACTAAGAATAATATTCTCTTGTTATCCAGGTGGGCGCCTGATTACAAAAACTAAGAAAAATATTCCATTGTTATCCAGGTGGGCGCCTGATTGCGAAAAACTTGAAAAATATTCCCTTGTTATCTAGGTGGGCGCCTGATTGCAAAAAAAAAAACTACGAAAAATATTCCTTTGTTATCCAGGTGGGCGCCTGATTGCAAAAAGCTAAGAAAAATATTCCCTTGTTATCCAGGTGGGCGCCTGATTGCAAAAACTAAGAAATATATTCCCTTGTTATCCAGGTGGGCGCCTGATTGCAAAAACTAAGATAAAATTTCCCTTGTTATCAAGGTGGGTGCCTGATTGCGAAAAGCTAAGAAAAATATTCCCTTGTTATCCAGGTGGGCGCCTGATTACAAAATAAAACTAAACAACGAAAAAGAATTCTGCCCCAGTTTGATAACTGGGTGTAATATTTGTAATTTTGATATGGAAAGTAAAACTTCCCTTATTATGCAGGTGGGTGCCTGATTACTGATTCTTTCATCGTAGAGTCCTTCCTTCATTGTTGCTTCCTTTAGATTGCTTACCCTTATTTTCCGGGTGGGTGCCTGATTTTGCCAAACTTTGTGCTTCCTTATATGTCCACATTGGTCACATTCACTTTAAACTGATTAGTAAGAATTTGAATCGTTTGTCCCAGTTCTAATTAGTGAACAACTTGTTAGTATAAAAATGGTGGTTAGCAGCTGGCATTCTTGTTGGCCTTGCTTCCACTCTTGCATTTACTTCAGTTTGCTTTTGTGCTGCCTTGTTGTGGCTCCTAGTTGTTTTCCAACAATTTTCTGATCCCAAACTTTTCTTTGTAATTCCCTTTTGTTGTTTCTTCTTCTCTTTTATTTTCCTTTTACTATATGACCGCCATATGTTGTTTTATTTCTCCTGCCCTTTGAAGGACCTAATCTCATTGTGCCATTTAACTGAGAAACTGTTAATTAGCTTACAAATGACCATGTCTTGTAGACAGATTTCAAGAAAAATAAAATTCAATAACCATGAATTTTGAGGGTAGGAATATTTTCAAAGTAAAAGGAAAAGACTTATCTCAGCGGGAAGACTGATTCCTTTGATCATGTCATGCATTCGGCTAACCGACCCAATCTATCTAATAAAATTACTTTCCAACTACTTCTCTTTTTCAACAACCCAAAGTTTACTTGCTTTGCCACTTTCCTTCCACACAATCGTTTCTCACTTTCGCCTTATGGTGCCCATGAGGCTTTTCACCAATAAGACTCTCTCATTTCATTTTTCTCAGCTCACGTCGTCTTATGGTGCGCATGAGAGTTTTCACCAATAAGACTCTCATTTTTATTTCTCTCCGCTTACGTCTCCTTATGGTGCCCGTGAGGGTTATCACCAATAAGACTCTCTCATTTTTATTTTTTTATCATTTTTTCCATTTTCAAGTACCCGGGTGTTGTCCATAATATGCTTTTCTTCACTTACTTGTACTGCCATTTTCTTGAAATTAATCAAAAGGTCTTTCTTTGGACCGTAATGTGGCTTTTGGATAGGTTTTAGAAAGAAAGATATAAATGCTCAAATTTTAAACTTGGGTTTCAGAATTACAACTTTCAAAATCATATCCTTCATAATGATCAAAACTTCTGCCCCAGTTTCAATTTTTGGGGAACCTTGGACTTTCTTTCTGCTATGATTGAACCTCAGTGAGGCTGTCTACGTACCCTTTCGGGATCAAGTCAAAACGTAGTTTGGATCATAAGATCGCTTCATTGTTGTGATTTGACTTGTTCCCAATTTTTCTTCTTTTATATATTTCTGTTTTTTTTTCTTTGTCATTTTTCACATTTTTTTCCTTTTTTTTCTTCAATTTTTCTTCTCTTTTTTTTTTACTTTTACTTTTTCTTTCTTTGTCATTCTGTCATTCATAATTTGAGTTCATTGTTGATCCGAAAGAAGGGTGTGAAAGAATAGTATAACAAGGCTCAAAATGATAGAAAAGGGTAAAGTGTTTAGAAGAGAAATAAAATGCCTTCATCAGTTCAATTTCAAAAATATGACAGATACATGAAAGAAGTCATACAAAATATGTTTTGACTGCATCAGAGTTAATGACAGTCTTTACGAATTTCCCTTCTATATCTGTCAAATATAATTCTCCATTAGACAACACCCGAGATACCACCAATGGCCCTTGCCAATTAGGGGCGAACTTCCCTTTTGTTTCCGCCCAATGAGGTAAGTTACGCCTCAACACCAATTGTCCAACTCAAATTTTCGTGGACGTACTTTCTTATTATATGCTCTGGCCATTATCTATTGATATATTTGTCCATACCCGCTCATGTGGGGTCCAAAAGCTCCTATGTGTACCTCACTCATGATTGTAGTAACCTACTTTGCATCTATACATCTTAACAAACCCAAATCCGAGGTCCTTTTGTATAAAAGTCCACCAACTCGCCAATCATCTTATGGCTCTTTTCTGATCCCCTGTAGCTTGCACCAGGTATACCCCCATTCTCAAATACTCTTTGAAATCATGGAACCATGGTTCGCCATCAAGTTCCTCTTCTACTGTATAACAATAAGCATTCTGATCATGAACTTGGATTTGTAATGGATCCACAAAAGCCTTATCCGGATTGTGTAACATAGACGATAAAGTAGCTAGAGCATCAGCAACTTCATTATGCATTCTTGGGATATGTTTAAACTCTATGAATTGAAATTGTTGACATAGTTCATGTAGACATTGTCAATACGGTATGAGTTTCAAATCTCGTGTCTCCCATTATCCTTGAATTTGGTATATCAAGAGATCCGAGTCACCCATGACCAAAATCTCTTGAACAACCATGTATATTTCCATTCTTAATCCTAATATACACGCTTCATATTCAGTGATACTATTAGTACAGAAAAAGTGGAGTTGAGCAGTAACAGGGTAATGCTGACCCGTTTCTGAAATGAGTATAGTTCAAATTCCAACTCCTTTGCTGTTGATAGCCCATCAAAGTATAACTTCCAGCCCAACTTTTGGTCTTGTTCCAATTCTTCAATATTCATTGCCTCCTCATCAGGGAAATATGTTTTTGGTGGCTCATACTTATCGTCGACTGGATTTTCTGCTAAGTGATCAGCAACTGCTTGCGCTTTCATCGTAGTGAGGGTTACATAAACAATATCAAACTCTGTGAACAGAATTTGCCATTTAGCAAGCCTTCCCATGTGCATAGGCTTCTGAAAGATGTACTTTAGCGGGTCCATACGAGATATGAGATAAGTGGTGTCAGCCGACAACTAGTGTTTCAACTTCTGCGCAACCCAGGACAAGGCACAACATGTTCTTTCCAACTACTTGTATTTTACCTCATAAGATGTAAATTTCTTACTGAGATAGTAAATTGCTTGCTCCTTCTTCCTCATTTCATCATGCTTCCCAGTACACAGCCGAAGGAATTATCCAATATCGTCAAATAAAGGATTAAGGGCCTTACGGGTTCTGGAGGAACCAATGCAGGCAGATTGGCTAGATATTCCTTGATCTTATCAAATGTAGGTTGACATTCTTTAGTCCATTTTACTGCAATATCTTTCTTCAATAATTTGAAAATAGGCTCACAAGCTGACGTCAGTTGGGCAATAAATCTGCTAATGTAATTCAATCTGCCTAGCAAACTCATTACATCTTTCTTGCTCTTTGGCGGAGGCAACTCCTAAATATATTTTATCTTGGATGGGTCCAATTCAATACCACGCCGGCTTACCACAAACCCCAATAATTTCCCTGATGGTACTCCAAAAGCACATTTTGCTGGATTGAGCTTGAGATTGTATCCCTGAAGCCTCTGAAAGAACATCCTCAGGTCTTTAACATGATCGTATTGCTTCCTGTATTTAATAATGACATCGTCCATATAGAATTCAATCTCTCGATGTATCATGTCATGAAACATGGTAATCAGTGCTCTCATATATGTGGCTCCAGCATTTTTCAATCTGAACGGCATTACTCTGTAACAATATGTTCCCTAAGGTGTGATAAAGGCTGTCTTTTCTGCATCTTCTTTGTCCATCAGGATCTGATAATAACCCACATAACAATCCATGAAAGAACCAATCTCATGTTTGGCACAATTGTCAATTAGTATGTGGATGTTTGGCGATGGAAAATTATACTTCAGACTTGCTTTGTTGAGGTCTCGATAGTCAACACACACTCGGGTTTTTCCATCTTTCTTCGGAACAAGTACAATATTAGCTAACCAGGTGGGATATTTGGTGACCCATATGACCTTTGCCTCAAATTGCTTGTTGACTTCCTCTTTTATTTTCATGCTGATGTATGTCTAGAACTTTCTTAACTTCTGCTTGATGGGCAGGCATTCCGAATAAGTGGGCTATTTATGTACAACCAAATCAGTACTTAGCCCTAGCATATCATCATATGACCATGCATATATGTCTTTGTACTCATGTAGTAACTCTATCAAGTCCTTTATGAGTGAGGCTTCCAAATGAACACTAATCTTTGTTTCCCGAACGTTTTCCTCATCCCCCAAATTAATAGACTCCGTCTCATTCAAGTTTTGTTTAGGTTTCTCCTCATAGTGGCTTAGATCTTTACTAATTTCTTCCAAAACATCCTCATCCTCATACTCCACTTCATTATCGTATATTTCTTGTATTACTATTTGATTACCAAGATTGGGACAAGAATTCCTTATGCATGACACATCATTAAAATCAGCGAAAAATGGATTGTACAAGAAAAGAAAATAAAATAAAATAAGGCTATCAGAATGGAAGAAAAAATAAATTGCAATTCATTAAAATATTAAAAGATAATAAGGTTTAACACGTCTATTGGACGGAACATAGAATCTGTATTATAGCCTTGAAATAAAATAGATTTAAGAATGAAACATCAAATCTAACTACCACAACTCCCTTCTGGTCGGAAGAGGAGTAGCTTCCCAGTTATTCAGCTTGATCAGGGATCCAACAAAGTGGACGTCCATTTTACTTGTGCCCTCAGCTGCCTCTACACATCTTCGAACAACCTCTCAAATCTTTCTAATAGCTCCTTGTCTGGCCTTATCTCTGCTCATCTTGGCATGACCATTGCCGGACATCATTTTGTACCAGGCTTGATGAATGAATGGGAGAGTTTAGGGATAGGCTTAGGGAGGGTCGATCCTTTCTTTTTTAGTTTTCGGAATCTTTTTATGTCGGCAATGGTTGGCCTAAAACCCAATATGAAAGTGTCAATGATACCCGGAAGAGATACTGGCTGTGTTATTCCTTTCAGTATAGCTCCTAAACGTTTCCCAGGGAAAAACCCGTTTTTCAACATCTTCGTAGCAACCATGACTGGCGCGGAAGCTATCTTGGGCATCAAAATGTTTTCGCCTTCAGATATTTTATCCACAGATATAGTGTCCACCACTTGGTATACCCAGGGACCTTTATCACCCTCAACTTCTTCAAATGGTATGATGATATTGTAGGAGTTATCTTCACTCTGAACCACTATTTCTTGACAATACCATTTGAATTTCACTATTTGATGGAGTGAGGAGGGTACATCCTTTGCAGCATAAATCCATGGACGTCCTAGTAGGAGATTATAGGACACGACAAAGTCCAAAACTTGAAATTCCATGGTAAACTCTACTGGTCCGATAGTGAGTTCCAATATGATGTCTCCAATAGTGTGCTTCCCGCCTCTGTCAAATCCTCTCACGCATATACTGTTCCTACGGATTCATTCATGATCAATCTTTAGCTTGCCCAAAGTAGATAGAGGGCAAATGTTGGCACTTTACCCATTAACAACAGTACACGGGTCACCACTAATTCTTCACATTTCACCGTAAGATATAATGCCCTATTATGCTCTATCCCCTCCATCGAAAGTTCATCATCTGAAAATGTTATTCTGTTTGCCACAAATATTTTATTTGTGATCTTCTCTAAATGACTCTCTGTGATCTTTTCTGGTACATGGGCCTCATTCAGGATCTTCATTAATGCCTTTTGGTGTTCATTAGAATGAATCAACAAGGAAAGTAAAGATATTTGCGCTGGTGTTTTCCTCAGTTGCTCAACTATAGAATAATCTTGAGCTTTCATTTTCTGTAGAAATTCCTCGGCTTCTTCTTTAGTGATAGCTTTCTTTACATTTGCCGGATTATCTTTTTTAACTTTTGCCTTCCTCAATTCATCGGGAGAAAAACATCTCCTTGACCTGGTCAACCCGCGGGTTTCACAAATCTCCTCCTTGATTCCTTTCCTTTATACATGACGATTACCTTGCTCTAATTCCAAGGCACAATTTTAGTATTCACTATGGGCATTTGAGTGACTGGCTTAATAACAACTGGCTCTAGTTGCGCTCATTCTAGAGTCAATATGGGCTTTACACTCACTTCGGCACTATCACTTTTACAGGCATAGGTTCTGCTACCACTGCTGGCTTGCTCACAGGTGGCTTGACTGATATTTTCTCACTTATGGCTTTCTTCTCTGTCTTGCCCGCTTTGACCATCATTATAGCCTGAGAGGGTTTCTTGCCATTTCCCCCTTGTATCACCTCTATCATGTGAGGGGTTTTGTGTTATATTTGGAGCCTCGGGAGATTGAACCTCTTCCTTCAATCGGAAGAGGAGTAGCTTCCCAGTTATTCAGTTTGATCTGGGATACAACAAAATGGACGTCCATTTTACTTGTGCCCTCTGCTGCCTCTACCATGTTCACATCTTCGAACAACCTCTCAAATCATTCTAATAGCTCCTTGTCTGGCCTTACCTCTGCTCGGCTGGGTATGACCGTTGCCGGACATCTTTTTGTACCAGGCTCTATGAACGAATGGGAGAGTTTAGGGATAGGCTTAGAGAGGTTCGATCCTTTCTTTTTTAGTTTTCGGGCTCTTTTTATGTCGGCAATGGTTGGCTTGAAACCCAATATGAAAGTATCAATGATACCCAGAAGAGATACTGGTTGCGTTATTCCTTACAGTACAGCTCCTAAACCTTTCCCGGGGAGAAACCTATTTTTCAACATCTTCGTAGCAACCATGACTGACGCGGAAGCTATCTTGGGCATCAGAATGTTTTCGCCTTCAGATATTTTATCCACAGATATAGTGTCCACCACTTGGTATACCCAGGGACCTTTATCACCCTCAACTTCTTCAAATGGTGTGATGATATTGTAGGAGTTATGTTCACTCTGAACCACTATTTCTTGACAATACCATTCGAGTTTCATTATTTGATGGAGTGAGGAGGGTACAGCCTTTGCAGCATAAATCCATGGACGTCCTAGTAGAAGATTATAGGACACAGTAACGTCCAAAACTTGAAATTCCATGGTAAACTCTACTGGTCCGATAGTGAGTTCCAATATGATGTCTCTAACAGTGTTCTTCCCGCCTCCATCAAATCCTCTCACGCATATACTGTTCCTACAGATTCTTTCATGATCAATCTTTAGCTTGCCCAAAGTAGATAAAGGGCAAATATTGGCATTTTACCCATTATCAACCAGTACACGGGTTACCACTAATTCTTCACATTTCACCGTAAGATATAATGCCTTATTATGCTCTATCCCCTCCATCGACAGTTCATCATCTGAAAATGTTATTCTGTTTTCCATGAAGATTTTATTTGTGATCTTCTCTGAATGACTCTCTGTGATCTTTTCTGGTACATGGGCCTCGTTCAGGATCTTCATTAATGCCTTTCGGTGTTCATTAGAATGAATCAACAAGGAAAGTAAAGATATTTGCGCTGGTGTTTTTCTCAGTTGCTCAACTATAGAATAATCCTGAGCTTTCATTTTCTATAGAAATTCCTCGGCTTCTTCTTCAGTGACAACTTTCTTTACATTTACCGGATTATCTTTTGTAACTTTTGCCTTCCTCAATTCATCCGGAGCAAAACATCTCCTTGGCCTGGTCAACCCGCGGGTTTCACAAATCTCCTTCTTGATTTCCTTTCCTTTATACATGACGATACCTTGCTCTAATTCCAAGGCACATTTTTAGTATTCACTATAGGCATTTGAGTGACTGGCTTGATAACAACTGGCTCTAGTTGCGCTCATTTTAGGGTCAATATGGGCTTTACACTCACTTCGGCACTATCACTTTTACCGGCTCAGGATCTGCTACCACTGTTGGCTTGCTCACAGGTGGATTGATTGATATTTTCTCACTTATGGCTTTCTCCTCTGTCTTGCTCGCTTTGATCATCATTACAGCCTGAGAGGGTTTCTTGCAATTTCCCCCTTGTATCACTCTTTTCATGTGAGGGGTTTTGTGTTATATTAGGAGCCTCGGGAGATTGAACCTCAATTCCTCTAGAGTCGATAAGCTCTTGTATTGCAGACTTCAGGTGCCAGCATTTTTCTGTGTCATGCCCTGGGGCTCCTGAACATTATTCACAGTTGACAGATTGGTCGAAGTTTCTCGGTGGTGGATTGGGGATTTTGGGCTCTATGGGGTTTAACATCTCGAGTTGTCTTAGTCTAGGAAAAAGACTGGTATACGACTCACCCAAGGGAGTAAATGTTTTCTACCTTTCTGTCCTATCATTCTTGACTCTAGGGTTAGGGCGGAAACTTGTCCCATTGGAATTTTTTTATGTTTTTGGTTGTAGGTATGTGTTCCGGGTGTGGAAAATATTCTGAGGTGCTTGAGTTCGCCATGGAGTAGAAGGCGGTGGGTAGGCTTGGGCGTGATGTACAGAAAATATGGACCAGGAGCATGGTAATAGTGTTGAGGTGGGCTATATGGTGTTGGCGGGTAGGGTTGATGTGGGCAAGGCTGATGGTGATATGGATTGGGACTCCTGGACCAAGACCTCCCTTCTATGACTGCCACCTCTTCCTTCTTTTTCTTCCCGATTTATCCAGCCGTACCGGTCTAGATTGCCTGGTTCGTAGCTTTGATGGCTGAATAGCTCATGATTTTGTTTGACTTTTATCCTTCTTCAACCAAGCTTCCCATTTTAACTACCTCATTGAATGTTTTTCCAACGGCAGATACCAAATGCCCATAGTACGTTGGTTCCAAAGCTTGCAGAAAATAGTCTACCATCTCTCCCTCCTTTATCGGTAGGTCTACCCTAGCAGCTTGCTCCCTCCACCTAAAGCTATATTCTCGAAAACTTTCTCCCAGCTTTTTCTCCATCTTTGTCAGTGTCAACCTATCTGGGATAATTTCCAAATTGTACTGGAAATGGTTTACAAATGCCTGGGCTAGATCGTCCCAAATAAACCATCTGGTATGGTCTTGCTGGGTATACCATTCAAGAGCTGAACCACTAAGACTTTGGCTAAAGTAAGCCATGAGTAACTCATCTTTACCATCGGCTCCACGTATCTTGCTGCAGAACCCTCTTAAATGTTCCACTGGGTAACCGTGGCCATCATATAGATCAAATTTTGATAGCATAAATCCTGCTTGCAATTGCACTTCAGGGAATAAACATAAATCCTTGTAAGCTACGCTCACTTTCCCGCCCAAGCCATGCATATTCTAGAATGATTGTTTGAGGCTTTTCATCATTGCAGCCATCTCTTTCTACTCAGGATTTTTAGTTGGTTTCTCCTCTTCAGCCATATCAATGAGAGGGGTAAAGGAATCACGCTGTCAGAAAGTAGGTTCTGGGGGGTAATAATGGTTATCTTGGACGTGGAATAGTGGTTCACTAGACGATTTGTGCAAGGTGGCTTTTGGTGGTGCCATATATACAAGAGCAACATGTGGTGGTGGTGGTGGAACTTGTTTAGGGATTGGGGGTGGTGCTTGTGATGTGGTTACATAGTAGGGTGGATATGTAGGATAAGTGGATGAGGAATTCATAGTGGGTGGATCTTGTGCTGGGACTGGTGGAGGGATGTATGTGGTATTGGCAGGATAGGTGGGTAAAGGTTGTCCCTTCGCTCAAGCCTGGTACATCTCAACCATTCGCTATTTGATCTTATACATCTCCTATATTATGCTATTCACATCCACTACCTCGCCTTCCTGCACTGGATCCATAACTGTTGCTTCAATTTCCTGAGTAATTGCCTTTGTCATATTCTTGGAATGGGTGTTTTAATGGTGAGTTGCCAGAATGCCAGTTACTAACCACTTTATATGTTACTCAACCACAACAAAACTTGTTAGTGGTTAGGCTATAATGGGTCAAAATTATAAATTAAGAACACAATTTTGCCTGGCAATATGCGTCATCCCGGCCTTGTTGTCTTTCTTGATTTGCCAATTCTTTTGTTTTTGGATTTTTCTTTTCCTTATATTTATTACCACCGACGTTTTTTTTCTTTTCATTTTTTTTACTTTTCCTTTCTTTTATTATTGTCCCCTTTTTCATTTTTCATTGATCAGTCCTATATAGAAAAAGAATAATAACGAAAAGTTTGGAAATTCTCAACTTCATTAATACCCAATCATTGATTACAAAGATAATATTCTAATGATAATTGCACTACAACCTTCTAAATGCAGAAATAAAAATACAAAACTCAAAATGCATGTCCTAAGAATACATTAAAGATCCTAGTGCCCGCGAGACATCGTTTGGTTTTACCGCGGACCTATATGCTAGTCCCCTTTGGAGTTTATCTAAAACTTTCATTACTTGCTTTACAAATATCATTGCTGAAGCAGCAAATGTGTACTGGGTCGTATCTTCGCATATCTGGCATTTTCGAGTGATATAATGAGCAATGCAAACATTTCTTTCTCTTATCATTCCTTTTCTTGAAGTAACCTCCATATTTGTTTGGCACGAGCGTCCAGAGTCTGTTGGCTTTTCTCTTGAAGCTGTTGCAGTTCCATTTCTAACCGGGCCATGGCCATATAGCATTGTCTCTTTCTATGTCAAACTCTTATACTTGTTTGCTACTTTTGACCTCGGCCGTGACAATCTTTCTTCTCAACCGACCAACTTCAATATTATGTTCTTCTTTCAATTGTTGGATCATCCGAGCCCGTTCTTCAGCATTTCTAGCCAATTGCTTCCGAACCTCGATTAATTCCTTTTCCGCTTTGTCTAGATCAAAACTATAGTTGTTCACCTTTTACCGTAAATTATCAATCAGTTTTTCATCTCGTGCATGTTGAATAGGGGTTTCAGTTGTTGCTTTCATTTTCAGAATCTGAGCTTTTAATGCTTCATTTTCCTTAATCAGTTGCTTCTTTTCACCCTCATCGGCCACTGCTTGTAAGCTGTTTTCGAACTTAATGTCTTGAACTTGCTTTTCTAACCTACTGATTTTGGCTCGATATTCATTCTCCTTATCCAACCAATCCCATTGTTCTTTTGACAGATTAGCAAATTCTTGAATGTGAGGTCTCTTCATTGGTCTTTCATGCTCATAATCTCTTATGTACCATACGGATTAACCAGGTGATACTTCACCTCTAGCCCCATCCCTTACACAAGTGTCCACTTTCAACATTGACACTCATTCCATATTTGTCGGACTTTTGCCTCAGGAAACTACCCATCGGGACTAATTCTATCACTTGAATGCTGAGATCCCCATCTTTTAGCACAATTTGATATCTTCCGAGTTGCCGTAATACTCGATATGGTGCATAAGGTTGGATAATTTTGAGTCCCATTAAAAGAAAGTGCGATCCTTCTGCTGGCATGTATATAATTTCATTGAGGGGTAGCCACCCGAATGCCCATTCTATCTGACTAGCAGTAAGAGATCGTAAATATGTGATCCAACCTTTAGATCCCTCCGGCAACTTGATCCCTTTTATCCTCGTGTAGAATTCTTCTATGTATGTCTTTTCTGATGATCCATAACTCATAAACTGAGGGCGATGTCATAATTGTTCGATCATCCACATCTGTAATAGAAAATTGCATCCCTCGAAGAAATCTTCTCCAGCTTTACAAGCTGTGAGAGCACGCAATATATCGGCCACTATCATCGGTGCCAAAGTATTGTTGTCCTGTGTAAGGAGAGTACTAACTGTCACGCCCCAAATCGAGGAACATGACCGGCGCCTGACCGGGTTGCCCCAGTCAAGCGGACCTGGGTGCCTTTCATTCCCACGCGTTACCCCTGTGTTGACCGTTTCTCATTAACCAAATATATTACTAATCATAATTGATTTCACATTAAACAAATAAAACGATACGAGTGATTCATTAACAAGATTTCAATTTTTACAACGCCCGACATAACACCATATATATACATAAGACTGGAGTCCCACAGTTTACATGTCTACAGAGCCTCTAGGATACAAAAAGAGAAATACAATACTTGCCGGTAACAAGGCTCCGGCTATACCTTACAAAACCAAAATGAAATCTAAATCGAGTGGCATGAACCACACAAGGCCCCGAGGAAGAAAGGGGCTCACCAAAACGGGCAGTGGAAGGAGAAGGATACTACTGCCGATGAGCTGAAGTGCCTGCTACTGATCCACCTACAATCATGACACGAATGTAGCGCCCCCGGCAAAAAGGACGTCAGTACACTTGAATTGTACTGGTATGTATGGACAAACTTTGTCCCAAGTAAACTCAAGCCATTAAATTACATCAACAATTTATTAAGCCAGACAACCATGTTTCCACATTTTCCTCATTTCAAATAATTCTCACACAAAGCACTTTCTACAATCAACCAATTTAACAATAACCAATCAATCACGTAAAGAACAAGTAGTCAAACAAAGGGGCAATCAGTGCCCCACAGGTTGCAAACTCTCCTGTTGTCTCCTTTCACAATTTCACATTATTGATTTATGTATCAATTTTCAATAGCGATTTCGATCGCTTTCCATCCTTATTGCCCCTGACCACCCTTATTACCTCGGCCACCCTTATCACCCCAACCCACACCTTATTTCACCACGTTGCGCAACACGACCCCGCCTTACAGTTGAAAACACAACAATTTCAAACAGCAGATAAGGTACTACACACAATTTCAACAAGTTCAAATAAGCAACTTACACATTGGTTCATGTTCTCAATTTATTCTCAATGCAATATCACAACCATGTTACAATATTTCCACAATTCAAGTGCTTCATCTATTTCCACAATAAACCAATTCTCAAGTGTTTCGTTTGTTTTCCACAAGGTGCCATATAGGCCATCATAGTCATTATTCACAATTATTTTGCCAAATTAAACTCTTATTTTACATCACTCATAGCTCAACAACAAACTTTGAATATTCAACAACAACATCAAGAATTTCACCATTTGTCAATTTAACACGAAACAAACAAACTTCACACATATAGGCGATTTCACAAGAATCAAAATTAGCCATACATACCTGGTGATGCTTTTTCCTCCTACTTTATGCTTACCCAAGATATCCTACTCTTGCCAACCTTGTTCTTGAAGACTCTTACTTCTACTCACTTCTTTTTTACTAGAAATCAAGTTTAATAATCATGCATGAGTGTAAAAATTCTATTTTCAAAAGCTATTATATGCAAACCTCTCTTTACCCAATTAAAACTGAAAATCAAAGAAAATAGTTAGGGTTTTTACCTTGAAAATATTGGGGAAGTTGAATCCTTGCCCTAGAATCCCTTGGAATTAAGTAGTTGAAACAATCCTTGAAGATGAAGAACTTTCTCTCTAAAAACCCTCTCTTCTCTCTCTAATTTTTGGTAAGATAATATGATAAAATGAAGAAGAAGTGTGTTATATTAAAGAAGAGATCGGGTCAAAATGTCACAAAAATCTGGGCCGGGGTCGAATATGCGGTCACTATGCGACCGCAGAACCCACATGCGGTCCGCAAAGTGACCGCAAAATGGCCTCAAAGTTTATGCAGGTTCTGTTAAGGAATACGGTCACTATGCGGACCGCATGTTGATTCTGCGGTCGCAAAAGTGCACCGCAGATTTGACATGCGATCGCATATCGACCGCACTTTTGACACGATTTTGGGCAACTCTCTGGAACGATTTGCGGTCAGAATGCGGTCCGCATGTTGATTCTGCGGTCGCATTCTTGACCGCATATTTGACACTTTTTCGGAAAAATTATTTCTCTACATTTTTGAAACTTAAATCACTACCAAGGGTTCGAACCGCGGCGAGCAAGCTCGCCGCGAAGAATTCTACGCATTCCTAACACATCATTCGGACCATGACACCACATCTACTAGGTTTTATGCACAAAAATTTTACGGGGCCTTACATCCTCCCCCCTTAAGATCATTCGTCCTCGAATGAGGATTTTGAAATAAATGAGTTTTGAAAGACATGATATGCAAGCTATCAAAATTTTGACTAACTCTTATATTTTAGAAAAATTTCGCCAGGAGTTTCCTTTGTATTATGGACATATCCACCTGTCAGAGGGCCCCCGAAACATATTACCAAACAACAATACACAAATACAACACCTTTCACAACTGGTATACACTTTCTCATCTCAACGAATGCACATATTCTATCACATTGTTACAATTGCACATAACTAGTCACTTCAATGAATTTTCACCTTATTTAACCATTTTAACACACCATGTACACTTAACAAACCATTACCAATCTACACTTACTATTAGTTGTTTATTAAACACGTAAATCTTTATAAGGCTTTCATTTATCAAGAACGGTTCAAGTGACCCAAGGTAACAACACATTTAACTCATTACAAATAAAGGAGACTTTACTAATACTAAGAGGGAAACAACTTAGGCAAGATGACAGAGTTACTAGGAGTAGGAGGGTCACCTAATTTCTTCTAGGCTTGATCGAACAAATGGGGGTACTTTTCCTTCATCTCTTTTTCTGCTTCCCATGTGGCCTCCTCAACTTGTTGACTTCGCCACAATACTTTAACAGAGGCAACTTCCTTATTTCTCAACTTACGGACTTGCCTATCAAGAATGGCAACTGGAACTTCTTCATATGACAAATCTTCATTAACCTCTATAGCTTCGACCGGCATGATGGTGGATGGATCTCCAATCACTTTCTTCAACATGGACACATGGAATACCGGATGCACTGATGACATCTCAGGAGGCAACTCTAGCCTATAAGCAACTTGACCAACCCTTTGAATGATCCGATATGGCCCGACATACCTAGGGCTCAATTTCCCTTTCTTTCCGAACCGCATGACTCCCTTCATAGGAGATACCCTCAAGAACACCCAATCGTCGACTTGAAACTCCAAATCCCTTCGACGAACGTCTGCATAGGACTTTTGACGACTCTGTGCTGTTTTCATTCTCTCCTGAATAACCTTGACCTTTTCCATAGCTTCGTACACCATATCCGGCCCTAGCAATTCCGCTTCACCTACCTCAAACCACCCGATTGGCGATCTACATCTTCTCCCGTACAATGCCTCAAACGGGGCCATTTGAATGCTAGCATGATAGCTGTTATTGTAAGAAAATTCTATCAGTGTGGCAAGTGTTCATCCCAATTACCTTTAAAATCTAAGACACAAGCCCGCAACATATCTTCAAGCGTCCGAATGGTCCGCTCGGCCTGTCCATCGGTCTGTGGATGGAAAGCTGTGCTGAGATTCACCTGAGTTCCCAAACCTTGCTGAAACTTCTTCCAAAAGTTAGCTGTGAACTGAGCCCCGCGATCTGAGATGATAGAAAGTGGAGTGCCATGAAGCCTTACTATCTCTTTGATGTACAATCTTGCATATTGCTCCGCAGTATCGGTGGACTTGACAGGCAGGAAGTGAGCTGATTTGGTGAGTCGATCTACTATCACCCATATTGAATCGAACTTACGCTGAGTGCGAGGTAACCCTACCACGAAATCCATATTGATCATCTCCCATTTCCACCTTGGTATTTCTATAAGCTGAGTTAATCCACCAGGCCGTTGATGCTCGGCCTTCACTTGTTGACAGTTCGGACATTTAGCTACAAAGCCTGCCACATCCCTTTTCATACCGCTCCACCAATAAATCTCCTTGAGATCGTGATACATTTTCGTTGAACCAGGGTGCACAGAATACCTGCACTCTTTCCTGAAGCTCGTCCACATCCGGAACACATAGCCTATCTTGACACCGCAATACACCATCTTCGCTGCCGAGTACAAATGCTGAGGTCTTGTCATTCATGACTGCTTCCTTCACCCGAACCAATGCTGGATCCATGAACTGTTTTTCCTTGATTTCCGCGACCAATGATGATTCTGCTCCATTATGCACCAAGATATCCCCCTCGTCCGACGCCGAAATACGAACCCCCAAGCTGGCTAATTGGTAGACCTCTCGAGCCAGGGGTCTCTGATCCACACCCAAATGAGCCAAACTACCCATGGATTTCCGACTAAGAGCGTCGGCTACCACATTTGCCTTCCCTGGATGGTACAATATGTCCATATCATAGTCCTTGAGTAATTCTAACCACCGCCGCTGTCTCAGATTTAGCTCCTTCTGCTTGAACAAATACTGGAGGCTCTTGTGGTCTGAAAACACATCTACATGAACTCCATAAAGATAGTGCCGCCATATTTTCAAGGCAAACACAACAACTGCAAGTTCCAAATCATGCGTCGGATAATTCTTCTCATGGTTCTTGAGTTGTCTGGAAGCATAAGCTATAACCTTTCTGTGCTGCATCAATACACATCCCAAACCGACTCTGGAGGCATCACAATAGACTACAAATCCCTCTGTGCCTTCTGGCAAGGCCAATACCGGTGCCGAGGTCAATCTTGACTTCAATTCTTGGAAACTTTTCTCACATGCTTCGGACCACTGGAACTTAACTGCTTTCTGCGTCAATTTAGTCAATGAGGAGGCGAGGGTTGAGAATCCCTCTACAAACCTCCGATAGTACCCTGCCAGACCCAAAAAGCTGCGAATCTCTGTCGGGGTCGTGGGTCTAGGCCAATCTTTCACTGCCGCAATCTTCCGAGGATCCACCATAATTCCCTCACTGGAAATAACATGCCCTAGAAAAGCTATGGACTCCAACCAAAACTCACATTTTGAGAACTTGGCATACAATTGATGCTGAAGAAGGGTCTGCAATGCTGCTCTGAGGTGAATGGCATGATCTTCCCTGCTCCGAGAGTAGATGAGAATGTCGTCAATGAATACAATCACAAAGGAATCTAGGAATGGCTTGAAAACCCGATTTATAAGGTCCATGAAAGCTGCTGGGGCATTGGTTAGCCCAAAAGACATGACCAAAAACTCAAAGTGACCATAACGAGTTCTGAAAGCGGTCTTAGGAATATCCTGCTCCCTGATCTTCAACTGGTGGTACCCGGACCGTAAATCAATCTTTGAGAAGAACTTCGCTCCCTGCAATTGGTCAAACAGATCATCCACTCGAGGCAATGGATATTTATTCTTAATGGTGACTTTGTTAAGTTGGCGATAATCAATACACATTCGAAGTGACCCATCCTTCTTTCTGACAAAGAGAACCGGAGCACCCCATGGCGACACACTCGGTCGTATGAACCCTTTCTCTAATAAATCCCTCAGCTGCTCCTTTAACTCCCTTAACTCTGCTGGCGCCATTCTGTATGGTGGAATGGATATTGGCTGAGTATCCGGCATTACATCGATCCCGAAATCAATCTCCCTATCCGGCGGGATGCCTGGAAGCTCATCTGGAAACACTTCAGGAAATTCATTCACAATTGGCACGGACTCGAGGATAGGCACATCTGAGGTGGTGTCCGTTACCCGAACCAGGTGATAGATACACCCCTTCTTAATCATCTTCGAAGCCTTAAGGTAGGAAATAAACCTACCTCTTGGCACCACACCATTTCCTCTCCATTCAATAACTGGCTCGTTAGGGAACTCGAGCCTCATAACTCTCGTTCGACAATCAAGTTTGGCAAAGCACGAATAGAGCCAATCCATCCCCATAATTACATCAAAATCTACCATCCCAAGCTCAATAAGATCGGCCGTGGTATCACGACCACCCACCGTAACAACACAATTCCTATAGACTCGTGAGGTTGTAATAGAATCACCAATAGGAGTCGACACAGAGAACGGCTCATGAAGCTGTTCGGGTTCTATCCCAAAACTTGAAGCAATGAATGGAGTAACATAAGACAAAGAGGACCCCGGATCAATAAGGGCATAGCAATCAATAGTCTGAACAGACATGATACCTGTAACAACATCTAGAGAAGCCTCGGCATTTTGGCGACCACTCAATGCATAGAATCGGCTAGGTCCACCCCTACCCCGAGCTCCACCCCTAGCTGCACCACGCCCTGCTGCTGCTGGAGTACGCGCTGATGATGTAGCAACCGAAGAACCGGATGACTGAGCAGATCCCCTACCTATACCCTGACGGGGTGCACGGCAGTCCCGCCGAATGTGACCTCTCACCCCGCACCCGAAACACACCGGAAGGTCAAGGTAGCAAGTTTCTGTATGAAATCTCCCACACTCGGGGCATGTAGGTCTCCCTCGCTGCTGGGATCTCACCCCAGGATGACCGGAC
This sequence comes from Nicotiana noctiflora, assembly GCA_032618575.1. Taxonomy (NCBI): domain Eukaryota; kingdom Viridiplantae; phylum Streptophyta; class Magnoliopsida; order Solanales; family Solanaceae; genus Nicotiana; species Nicotiana noctiflora. The sequence goes on along the minus strand of JASVEL010012678.1, from coordinate 50,321 downwards.
CGACGAGACCTCCTACTCGTCCGAACCAGGTCTCGAGTAACCGCCTTGCTGATGACCGTGCACGGATGGCGGTGCACTCGCGGAGGACCGAGCATATGACCGGGATGGCCCCGATGACCCCTTCCCCGGAAGTGATCTCCCCGAACGACCCATTGACCGGCCCTGCTCGCTACTTTCTCTATCCGCACGAATCTTCACTTTCCGGCCTCTGTGGCCCGAGCAAACCCCACAATCCTCCCATAGTTCATGTCCGAGTGCAAAGCTGGCCGTGGCGGCCTCATTCACCACCAAAGGGCTAAGGCCCCGAACAAACCGTCGAACCCGGGCATCCATGGTCGACACTAAATGTGGAGCGTACTTGGACAACCTTACGAACTCCATGTGATACTCCCAAACACTCATACCGCCCTGTTTGAGAACCTCGAACTCAGTGGCACGAGCTGCCATTGCCTCAGCAGGTAAGAAGTGGTCGATAAATGCATCCACGAACTCATCCCATCCGGCCGGAGGGCTCCCTTCCTCACGGGAATCCTCCCACATTTCGAACCATGAACGTGCCGCTCCCTTCAGCCTGTAAGAGGCCAACTCTACCCCTCTATATCTGTAGCCTTCATTACTCTGAGGGTCTTGTATATCTCATCAAGGAATTCCTGTGGGTCAGCCTCTGGATCGGTGCCTGAAAATTCTGGAGGGGCCAATCGCAAGAATTGATGGACTCTGGAGCCAAAAGAATCTCCCTGTCCGCTGGAGGATGCAGGGGCATCATGGGATCTCTGGGCCTGGGCGGCCACTAACTGTGTTAACATATGGATGGCTCCCCTAAGTTATTCATTAGAGATACCAGAGCCCGAAGCGGGAACTGTATCTGAGTCAAGAACACCGGCAGGAGGAATGGTGGCATCCTCTGCCGCGGCTGGAATAGGGACACTTGGGTTTTGAACAGATGGGCCATGCAAATTCGGGACCGGTGGGTCATTCTCTCCCACGGCATCGGGTACATGATTAACAGCTGCACTTGGGTCGGCATTGGCCCTAAGGCCGAGTCTAGCCTTCTTCTTAGGTGCCATATTCTGAAAATTTGGGAACAAGGCACGAATTAGACACAGATATCTCCACATTGCACTTTACCGCACGATATAGATTAACAAAGAAGTAGGTAAATTCCTAAATGCCCGTGTAGCCCCCTACTTATATGATGTGGTCGACAACACACCTATAAGAAGGGCACTACTAGACACGGCTCCGAGACATCCTAGGACACTTTAAAACCTTAAGCTCCGATACCAAGTTTGTCACGCCCCAAATCGAGGGACATGACCGGCGCCTGACCGGGTTGCCCCAGTCAAGCGGACCTGGGTGCCTTTCATTCCCACGCGTTACCCCTGTGTTGACTGTTTCTCATTAACCAAATATATTACTAACCATAATTGATTTCACATTAAACAAATAAAACAATACGAGTGATTTATTAACAAGATTTCAATTTTTACAACGCCCGACATAACACCATATATATACATAAGACTGGAGTCCCACAGTTTACATGTCTACAGAGCCTCTAGGATACAAAAAGGGAAATACAATACTTGCCGGTAACAAGGCTCCGGCAATACCTTACAAAACCAAAATGAAATCTAAACCGAAGTGGCATGAACCACACAAGGCCCCGAGGAAGAAAGGGGCTCACCAAAAACGGGCAGTGGAGGAGAAGGATACTACTGCCGATGAGCTGAAGTGCCTGCTACTGATCCACCTACAATCATAACACGAATGTAGCGCCCCCGCAAAAGGGACGTCAGTACACTTGAATTGTACTGGTATGTATGGACAAACTTTGTCCCAAGTAAACTCAAGCCATTGAATTACATCAACAATTAATTAAGCCAGCCAACCATGTTTCCACATTTTCCTCATTTCAAATAATGCTCACACAAAGCACTTTCTACAATCAACCAATTTAACAATAACCAATCAATCACGTAAAGCACAAGTAGTCAAACAAAGGGGCAATCAGTGCCCCACAGGTTGCAAACTCTCCTGCTGTCTCCTTTCACAATTTCACATTATTGATTTATGTATCAATTTTCAATAGCGATTTCGATCGCTTTCCATCCTTATTGCCCCCGACCACCCTTATTACCTCGGCCACCCTTATCACCCCAACCCACACCTTATTTCACCACGTTGCGGCGCGCAACACGACCCCGCCTTACAGTTGAAAACACAACAATTTCAAACAAGCAGATAAGGTACTACACACAATTTCAACAAGTTCAAATAAGCAACTTACACATTGGTTCATGTTCTCAATTTCTTCTCAATTCAATATCACAACCATGTTACAAGTATTCCAAAATCGAAAATGCCCACATAATCATGTTCAACAATTCACCACAATTAAGGTGTTTCAAAGTCTTTCCACAATAAGCCAGATGTGCCATCACAATGGTTGTTCCCAATTCTTTACCAACCTCGATTACCTTTTTATCTTTCAATTCATATTTCATACCATACCACATGTAGTTCAATCATCAATTGTATACCCAACAATGATATCGAAAAATCACATAAAATCTCTCAAATTAACACATGCCAAACAATTTCACACATATGGGCGATTTTACAAGAATCAAAATTAGCCATACATACCTGGTGATGATTTTTCCTCCTACTTTATGCTTACCCAAGATATCCTACTCTTTCCAACCTTGTTCTTGAAGACTCTTACTTCTACTCACTTCTTTTTACTAGAAATCAAGTTCAATAATCATGCATGAGTGTAAAAATTCTATTTTTAAAAGCTATTATATGCAAACCTCTCTTTACCCAATTAAAACTGAAAATCAAAGAAAATAGTTAGGGTTTTTACCTTGAAAATATTGGGGAAGTTGAATCCTTGCCCTAGGATCCCTTGGAATTAAATAGTTGGAACAATCTTTGAAGATGAAAGATTTCTCTCTCTAAAAACCCTCTCTTCTCTCTCTAATTTTGGTGAGGTGATATGATAAAATGAAGAAGAAAGGTGTTATATTAAAGAAGAGATCGGGTCAAAATGTTACAAAAATCTGGGTCGGGGTCAAATATGCGGTCACTATGCGACCGCAGAATCCACATGCGGTCCGCAAAGTGACCGCAAAAATGGCCTCAAAGTTATGCAGGTTCTGTTAAGGAATGCGGTCACTATGCGGACCGCATGTTGATTCCGCGGTCGCAAAAGTGCACCGCAGATTTGACATGCGATCGCATATCGACCGCACTTTTGACACGATTTTGGGCAACTCTCTCGAACGATTTGCGGTCAGAATGCGGTCCGCATGTCAGGTTTGCGGTCGCATTCTTGACCGCATATTTGACATTTTTCTGGAAAAATTATTTCTCTACATTTTTGAAACTTAAATCACTACCAAGGGTTCGAACCGCGGCGAGCAAGCTCGCCGCGAAGAATTCTACGCATTCCTAACACATCATTCGGACCATGACACCACATCTACTAGGTTTTATGCACAAAAATTTTACGGGGCCTTGCTACTGATTCACCTACAATCATAATACGAATGTAGCGTCCCCGGCAAAAGGGACGTCGGTACACTTGAATTGTACTGGTATGTATGGACAAACTTTGTCCCAAGTAAACTCAAGCCATTAAATTACATCAAAACTAATCAAGCCGGCCAACCATGTTTTCCACCTTTTACTCATTTCAGATAAGCCTCAACGCAAACACGTTCAAGGTAAACAAATAGAACAACAACCAATCAACCACACAAATTGCAAGTAGTCAAACATAGGAGCAATCAGTGCCCCCCAGGTTGCAAACTCTCCTGCTGTCTCCTTTCACAATTTCACATCATTGATTTTTGTATCAATTTTCAATAGCGATTTCGATCGCTTTCCATCCTTATTGCCCCTGACCACCCTTATTACCTCGGCCACCCTTATCACCCCAACCCACACCTTATTTCCTCACGTTGTGGCGCGCAACACGACCCCGCCTTACAGTTTAAAACACAACAATTTCAAACAGCAGATAAGGTACTACACACAATTTCAACAAGTTCAAATAAGCAACTTGCACATTGTTCCATGTTCTCAATTACTTATCAAGCCAATATCACAACCAAGTTACAATATTTCCATAATAAAAAATATTCACACAAGTATGTTCAACAATTTTCCACAATTCAAGTGCTTCGTCTCTTTCCACAATAAACGAATTCTCAAGTGTTTTGTTTCTTTTCCACAAGGTGCCATAAAGGCCATCATAACCATTATTCACAATTCTTCGCCAATTCCAATTCCCTTGTTATCTTTCAATTCATATTTCATACCACACCACATGTAGTTTAACATCAATTAGATACCCAACAACAAAATCAACAAATTACACACAATCTCTCAAATTAACACATGCCAAACGAATTGCACACATAAGGGGGATTTCACAAGAATCAAAGTTAGCCATACATACCTCGATTGAGCTTTCCTTAAGTTACTACAACACTCCAAAAACTCTAGCAATTCCAATCTACTATGAGACATAACAAAATTAAACATATATTAGAAAGATATTCATGAAACTAGCTCATTTGAGCATTTTATCAAATACTAGTTAGGCATCTTGATTTCAAATCCCCTTTTCAAGAATTTCTTCATTTCCTAACCCAATCTTTACTTATTTATGTTCAATCTTCCCACAACTCTATTTGCACAAGCATGCATACATAACACTACCATACCAAGAATCACACCTCAGTAACACATCTCACAACCTCTACAATACTAACATAACCTAGGTTAGGAACCCATGGCTCCCAATCACCCTCCCATGAGTTCTAATGTATGTATCTTACATAAATAATCACCATAGAGTAGTTGGATATGATAAACATACCTTTTGTAGTAAGAATTGTAAGAATCTCCACTTGAGGTGTTCTTGAAGAATTCAAGAATTAGAAGGAAAATCTAAGGATTTTGAAGATTAATCCTTGTTAGTATAAGTGCTTAAGGGGTAGAAATTACTCAAAGAACTATAAAAATCTTACCTTAGATCATAGGGATGAAGTTTGGGATGAAACCCTCTTGAGAGAGAAAGTCAAAACCCCAAAAATGAGTTGGGAACACTCTAGGCCGGTCTTTGGGGTATTAAAACTATCCAGGTGCGCGAAGTGTTGCCCAGATGCGCGAAATGTGCAAGCTTCGCGCATGACTTCGCGCATTTTCCTGAGCATTCTGCCTAAGGTGCGCGAAGTGTGCGCGAAGTCCACTTCGCGCAGGACTTCGCGCATCTGACACCTAACGAGTAAAATGATCATAACTTTCTGTATACACCTCCGAATGATGAACGGTTTGTTGCGTTGGAAACTAGACTCAAAGGGCTTTAATTTGATAATTTGATCCGCACACAAATCCTTATATAACCGCAGATATGATCATTCAAAGTGAGGTCTTGTGCGCACTCTTTTACAGATTTCGTCTAATATGCAATTTTCCATCTTGGATTAGGCTTAGGCCTCTCCTTAGACCCCAAATCACTTATAATAAGACTTATACCCTTATTAAACTATCTAATTAATATCCATAATATTATGAATCCTTATTTGCACAAGAGATAAAACAATGTAGCCTACATTAGCACGACGAAATCTTAAATAACTCGAAAAAAAAATTTTCGGGGCCTTACATTCTCCCCCCCTTAGGATCATTCGTCCTCGAATGAGGAGTATAGTCTTCCACAAACATTTTAACAACACACATCTCTTTTCTAACCTACCTCCAGTCTCAAAATTTTCACTAACTCCTAAATTTTTCAGAAATTTCAGCAGAGTTTCCTTTGTAACTAGGCCTATCCACCTGCCAGAGAATCACCAAAATCTTCTTAACCACACATCCACAACTATACATAGCACCACAATGTATATATCCACAATCCTAGTCCCAGTATTATAAGAACTACATTAACATATGGATACCAAAACATGGACTACACAGTTCTACATCAAAATACCTATATGGTACATTCCAAGTCAAAACTAACTGGTATTCAATCAAACGAAAGTACTTTCCTTCCGCGACACATTTATCCTTCTACGCGACATTATCGACTTACAAGCATTATCATAAAACCTTCTCAAAAATAATATCAACTCCCAAACATACATAATAAGGATGACAGATAACATCTTGCATGAGATAACTATCCATTGACTTTACCTTTTTATAACTTCCACTGTACAATTTACACTCCACTGGATATTGCAATTCATGATAACAAAAATAACCCACAATTCCATAACTTGGCATCATACCATCAAGGATGTCAGTTCATAGTAAACAAACAATCATGTATTCATAATAGTCCTTACCAACCATTAATGTAATCGCAAAGGTGTTCATCAACAAGAATATAATTTCATTTCAATCAACAGTCCATATGAAGCCAAGCCATCATGAGTCTTGCTAGTAGTGCATCATATAGGATATTACCATGATTATATGGTTCAATCAAGTCAATTCATACCCACATTTTTTTTTTCATCACTATCTTCTTAGACATAAGCATATGGAAACACAAAGTACATGAGGAACAATTATGGGGAATATCATACACCTATTGCAACCTAATGTGTAATACAATCATGTTACTTTTATTATCAACTCACATAACATTTTTAGGGGTACACTCACACTAAACCCTTGATGACCCTTAATAATTACCCTAAGATGTGCTTTCATAAACTGACCATAAAATTACCTACCCAACATATATGTGACCACACTGTGAAGCTTCATCTTTGACTCGTCTAAACTTACAATGCTCAATGGATCGGGATCTAATCAATGAGGAACAACAAAGTTCAAGATCAGGCTGGAGTTCTTCAAGAATCCATTAATGCACTGGGTAGAGTACTTTATGAGGTTGTATACTAAGAGACATAAAATGTTACTACTAACAATACTAACATGGTTAATCATTATGACTACCTCAATTAATACACAAATGACGAATAAGAGTAAGTAGTACATGGGAAATAGGAACCATAAAGGAGGAATACTCAAGTACGTGAACCACTCATTTTCTAAAGTGTAGGGAAAATTCGTCGACCCCGAATAGGAATACTCTAGCACTTTGAATGTGATATGGGATTCAAAATACACGAAGTTAAATTACACTCTTAACATTACTTGATGAACAGAATCTATGCCACAAGCCTATAAGGATGAAAATAATTGAACGCTTATGAGATTACCATATTCTAGACAACTTAACACTTTTTGGTAATTGATCATATATGAGGGAACTAAAAATTACGACCATTTTTTTTTCATTCAAATCAACATGTTCATGATATGTACAAAAATCCTAAGTTATCTAATCTCGACCTTTCACGAGTGAAACTCAATAGCTAGGAAATCTTGATATTGGGGCAAAATCATGAATTGGTTAGATGGTTCTAATAGTTAACACGACGCTCCAGGGAGAATGAAAATAACACTCATATCTAGCCAAGAAGGTGAGATACCAAGGGTAGTAAAACTCTCCACACATGACAATGACATAGTCCATAATTCTAGAAGTTGAGGGTGTGAAGAAAACCAAACACAATGAGACAATGCACAATAATCGCTGAAGGTTTGCAAATGTTCATGATGAGATCTCCATAGGTTTTGACTTGAAAAAAGGAAGTGTCATAGTGATACATAGAAGGGAATGTTCTCTTATCGTTGTCGTACAAGTGTAGGGAACTAGCACAATGAATTCACTAAATAAGGAATACGATTAAAACATTGTGGAGACATAAAGAGAGAATAATCATTCGTTATGAGTTGGACTTGCCTATGTTATACTATCTTCCAAACTGCAATACAATTCTACATCATGGGCAACCACAACACTAGAAACCAAGTGAGCTACTTACTACGGGATATATCAAGTGGAAACCAAAATTATGGCGACACAAGATCTTCCTATGATGGGATGCGAAGATCTCAATTTTCAGAAAGAAATTTATGCACAAAGTGACCATTTCAATTGACATGTACTTGTAGGATAAGTGTAGATGCATGCTTTTACGTTTCTTGATAGTAAGAAGGTTTTCATGATGTTACTTGCAAGAGAGTAGATTGGCAGCTCAAGCCATATAAGCCATATACACAACTGAGAAAAGAGTGACTCGGGAAGGATCACAAATCTTGAATACTTTGCATGGAACTTGGTACCACATGTACAAACTTTACAATGGTGCATGTATAGGCACAAGTGAGCAGATGTTGTCAATTTAAATGAGACGTTTCTGTAAGAAATTCATCGGGAATAGTCCTTTGTTGAGAATTTAGGAAAAACAAGTAGGAAATATCAATAGTGTTATAACTCAATTCAGGAACATAATTATAGAGGTCAATTCCATAGGAGGTTGTACATACAAGAACTGTGATCGGGAGAATTTGTAAATAATACGTCTCATTAAAAGAGCATGTGCATGAACTATTTTGTAATTTGGATTCTTTTTAAGAATATATCTATGCAAGGGCAAGGAAATCATAAGGGTTTAACAAAAAGTTTAAACAATCACCACATTACCAAATAAAATGGATCACATAGTTTTCACATAAGTTCCATACATATAGGATGCATATCATAGCCCTTCTGTAGGGTTCACATATCAGATTATACACCTATGTGCTTCATACAATAATAAGGAAATCACAATTACGAATTAAACACTTTAAATGATCACCCCATTATCAAATAAAAGAATCATACCATTTTCACGTATATTTGTCCATCGACTCTTAGGGCCATAATTATCACATCAGACTTGGCACTAGGCCACATTTCATAACACAATCTCTTGTTCCTCGCATTTCACATCAACATCATAATCTGTTTCATATTTCCTCATGTCACAAGTATCACCAGGTACAATTTCATTTCGAGTTCTCGACACATTGTCTACATTTTGTTTCTCAAAAGCATTTGACTTATTTCAACATGTCTATGCACAGAGGACTTCACACAGTTTTATTTAATATATGCTGCGTCAATTTCAATTTAAGGCCTTCACATTTCAATGCATGATTCATACCCATTGCACCCATTTTATGTTGTCAGTAATAGCACATTGATCATATTGGAATGCATCTTTCACAAACATCGGGTCACAACACCAATTCATGTAAAGTATCAATCACAACAAGAATCCAAAGTTCAATCTTACCATATTTACACATTCACTTTCTTTGCTTCCAAATATCTTTGTATATTACCATCCAACTAGTCACAATCAATCAAATCCTTTTGCTACACATAAGAACAATTGGAAGAATCAACCATAACAAGTTTTCTCACAAAATTTGGCATCAAAATATCTATTTAAACTTGACTTGAAGTCTAGTCATTTTAGCACATAGTTCACATTCTATACATATCCTCATCTACTAAGAATAATATATTAAACAAATGAAGAAGTGCCTCCTCCATATATTTTCACAGCAATAATTCGCTTAACATAACAAAATGAATACTGCATCAATTATATTTTGAACCTACAACATTTACGCGGACACCATGGAAGCTTAATTTCTAAGAGACGGGGTTTTAGCCATACATACTGATGATATACTACATGATCTGGTGGTGCAGTGACATTAGTAGGAACAAGGGTACTCTCCTTAACAACAAGTTCTACCAATCACTCCATGGCTCAACACATTCTTCTAACAAGTCCTTGGATGATCCACTTGGACTTAATGGTGAGATAAATCTCACCTTACATGCTTCAAATTCACAGATTATGGTATCAAAATTACCAATATTGAGGTTAATACTTAGAGAGAAAATTAGCTCCATATCTTGAGCCATATCGCACGATCTGGAATATCAAAGAAATGGGTAAATTCCTAAATGCCCGTGCAGCCCCCAACTTATATGATGTGGTCGACAACACACCGATAACAAGGGCACTACTAGACACGGCTCCGAGACATCCTAGGACACTTTAAAACCTTAGGCTCTGATACCAAGTTTGTCACGCCCCAAATCGAGGGACATGACCGGCGCCTGACTAGGTAGCCCCAGTCAAGCGAACCTGGGTGCCTTTCATTCCCACGTGTTACCCCTGTGTTGATTATTTCTCATTAACCAATTATAACCGATTTCACAATACAAACATAACCATGCGAGTGATTCATTAACAAGTTTACAGTTTTTACAACGCCCAACATAATATATACATGAGCCTCGAATCCCACAGTTTACATGTCTACGGAACCTCTAGGATACAAAGGACGATACAATACTTGCCGGTAACAAGGATCCGGCTATACCTTACACAAAATCAAAATAAAGTCTAAACAAGAGTGGCATGAGCCACGTAGGGCCCCGAAAGGAAAGGGGCTCACCAAAACGGGCAGTGGAAGATGAAGGATGCTACTGCCGATGAGCTGAAGTACCTGCTACCGATTCACCTACAATCATAATACGAATGTAGCGTCCCCAGCGAAAGGGACGTCAGTACACTTGAATTGTACTGGTATGTATGGACAAACTTTGTCCCAAGTAAACTCAAGCCACTAAATTACATCAAAACTAATCAAGCCAGCCAACCATGTTTTCCACCTTTTACTCATTTCAGATAAGCCTCAACACAAACACGTTCAAGGTAAACAAATAGAACAACAACCAATCAACCACACAAATTGCAAGTAGTCAAACATAGGAGCAATCAGTGCCCCCCAGGTTGCAAACTCTCCTGCTGTCTCCTTTCACAATTTCACATCATTGATTTTTGTATCAATTTTCAATAGCGATTTCGATCGCTTTCCATCCTTATTGCCCCCGACCACCCTTATTACCTCGGCCACCCTTATCACCCCAACCCACACCTTATTTCCTCACGTTGCAGCGCGCAACACGACCCCACCTTACAGTTTAAAACACAACAATTTCAAACAGCAGATAAGGTACTACACACAATTTCAACAAGTTCAAATAAGCAACTTGCACATTGTTCCATGTTCTCAATTACTTATCAAGCCAATATCACAACCAAGTTAAAATATTTCCATAATCAAAAATATTCACACAAGTATGTTCAACAATTTTCCACAATTCAAGTGCTTCGTCTGTCTCCACAATAAACCAATTCTCAAGTGTTTCGTTTCTTTTCCACAAGGTGCCATAAAGGCCATCATAACCATTATTCACAATTCTTCACCAATTCCAATTCCCTTGTTATCTTTCAATTCATATTTCATACAACACCACATGTAGTTTAACATCAATTAGATACCCAACAACAAAATCAACAAATTACACACAATCTCTCAAATTAACACATGCCAAACGAATTGCACACATAAGGGCGATTTCACAAGAATCGAAGTTAGCCATACATACCTCGATTGAGCTTTCCTTAAGTTACTACAACACTCCAAAAACTCTAGCAATTCCAATCTACTATGAGACATAACAAAATTAAACATATATTAGAAAGATATTCATGAAACTAGCTCATTTGAGCATTTTATCAAATACTAGTTGGGCATCTTGATTTCAAATCCCCTTTTCAAGAATTTCTTCATTTCCTAACCCAATCTTTACTTATTTATGTTCATCAATCTTCCCACAACTCTATTTGCACAAGCATGCATACATAACACTACCATACCAAGAATCACACCTCAGTAACACATCTCACAACCTCTACAATACTAACATAACCTAGGTTAGGAACCCATGGCTCCCAATCACCCTCCCATGAGTTCTAATGTATGTATCTTACATAAATAATCACCATAGAGTAGTTGGAGATGATAAACATACCTCTTGTAGTAAGAATTTTAAGAATCTCCACTTGAGGTGTTCTTGAAGAATTCAAGAATTAGAAGGAAAATCTAAGGATTTTGAAGATTGATCCTTGTTAGTATAAGTGCTTAAGGGGTAGAAATTACTCAAAGAACTATAAAAATCTTACCTTAGATCATAGGGATGAAGTTTGGGATGAAACCCTCTTGAGAGAGAAAGTCAAAACCCCAAAAATGAGTTGGGAACACTCTAGGCCGGTCTTTGGGGTATTAAAACTATCCAGGTGCGCGAAGTGTTGCCCAGATGCACGAAGTGTGCAAGCTTCGCGCATGACTTCGCGCATTTTCCTGAGCATTCTGCCTAAGGTGCGCGAAGTGTGCGCGAAGTCCACTTCGTGCAGGACTTCGCGCATCTGACACCTGACGAGTAAAATGATCATAACTTTCTGTATACACCTCCAAATGACGAACGGTTTGTTGCGTTGGAAACTAGACTCAAAGGGCTTTAATTTGATAGGTTGATCCTCACACAACTCATTATATAACCGGAGATATGATCGTTCAAAGTGAGGTCTTGTGCGCACTCTTTTACAGATTTCGTCTAATATGCAATTTTCCATCTTGGATTAGGCTTAGGCCTCTCCTTAGACCCCAAATCACTTATAATAAGACTTATACCCTTATTAAACTATCTAATTAATATCCATAATATTATGAATCCTTATTTGCACAAGAGATAAAACAATGTAGCCTACATTAGCACGACGAAATCTTAAATAACTCGAAAAAAAAATTTCGGGGCCTTACAAGTCACTATAACCAAAAGTATCATACCCGTCCCGTAAGCCAATATTACAACCCTTAAAGACCTCTTGATCTATGATTGAATAACTCGATTAGTGGAGTATTACACTAGGGGCAAGCATATGGTGTGTCTGTATGCATATGAATGTTCTTTGTTGAGAGTGAGTGAAATTTTCCGATATTTATAAGTTCCATGTTTTTGAATTGTTGATGTGTGGGAACTTCTCTCAATAAATTTTGTGAGGGCATGTAATTCAAGAGCAAGAAGGTAAATTTGCAAGTTTTTGGTAATAAGTAGAGTAAGTAATAATGTGATGGCATGAGAGTTTACGGTTAGGTAAAGATTGTGCATATCTTAGGTTGATCATGAAAAATAGCTTTTGTGACATATTTTGGGGGAGACATTCTTAAAAATTGGCCTAAAGTATGATTAAGGTTGCTCGAGGACGAGCAAAGGTTTAAGTGTGGAGTATTGATAATAGGTGAATTTGACTATAATTATGCCCTAAATAATCACACTTTGTTATGGAATTAATGTTGTTTATGAGGACAAAATGCTTTGATTAGTATTTGTTTGTGTGTTATAGGTACATGTGATACATTGGATGCTAAAAAGAGCTATTTTGGAGTCATATGTTGATGAAAAGGACAAGAGAGGAGCTAAAGTGAAAAGAGCTTGAAGAAGCAGAGAAATATCAAGCGGACTATTCATCCGCGGTTCACTCGCGGCCGCGGATGAACCGCGAATAATTAAGCTCTATGATGTTTACTATTCGCGGTCCGCTCGCGGCCATGAACGAACCGCGGAAGGCGCCGCAACAGTAATCCTAATTATGCTCAAACTTAGTTTTTTAGCCCTAAAACCTCTATATAAACTCCTAGTTTGCCCAATAGAGGCATGTTGTGTATTTTTCACTACTTTTGCAAGATATTTAGTGAGAGAGAATCCTCTCAACTCATTTTTTTATTTTATATCAAGTATTTCTTTATGATTTCAATTATTATTCTTGTTTCTTTAAGCATGAGTAGCTAAATCCTTTTCTAAGGTTTTGATGGAACCTATTGGGTGATGAACTTATCGTTTATGTGATTACAAATTGTGAACTAGATTTCTATCTTCATTCTTGTTGTAGTTAATTGGTAGGATCCCCAATTAGCTGTGCCTATTTAGTGTGCATAACTTGGAAAAGATTGCATATTTAGGTATATTGTTGAACAACACCACACCTAGGTTATTGGAGGAATCTATAACTTTAGGCGTAAAGACGGGGTTAGGAATAAAGAAGTCTTGGGTGCAATCTTAAGTGAACTATTCAAATTAAAGCTAGCTAGGGTAGCTCGGGAGAGTGCACTAGTAAATTATTGTAATTTCTCGGGAGAGGGTTACGATACACATAGCGTTCATGATTGATAGAATATATTAACAATTTGTATGAGCATAACAATAAGGGCTTCCATCAATAGGGGAAATCAATACCTTAGTCCTTCTCCATATTATTTTTACCCAAACATTCAATTCTTTCTTTTAAGCCTTTTTAATTCTTGCAAAGGTAGTAGTTAGTCGAAATCCATACAAAAATATACTTTAAATTTTGGGAACTTGATTCGGAAGTACTCTTGGGTTGTGAAAGTTGTGATTGATAGGTTAATTCCCTGTGGGATCGATCTTGGACTTATTAGACCAGGTTATATTGACTGTGACCGTTGCTTGGACGTGAATCAAATAATCACAATTTTTGCCTTTGATTGTCATGCATCATCCCGGCATTTGTTCAATATTGAACCAACCTTATCATTCTTTTTTTTCTTTCCTTTTTTTTTCTTTGTTCTTTCTTTTTCTTTTTCTTTTCCTCTTTTTTTTCTTTTTCTTTTTTTCTCTTCTCTCTTTTCTATTTCCTTCTTCTTTTCTTTATTGATTTACGTTCCTATTCATTTGCCTATCGTACAAACAATTGATATAAAGCGAAAAAGGATTAGCAACAACTTTTGATTTTTCATTGATATTTCAAAAACATCGATTTACAAGATGGTGTGGTGCTACTAATGCAAAAGAAATGCGAATACAAAATGCATGCCCTATGAATACATCAATGCTCCTAGTGCCCGCGAGACGTCGTTCGGTCTTGCCGCGGGCCTATATGCTAATCCACTTTGGAGCCTATCTAGGTCGGACATGACTTGCTGCACAAAAAATTTCACAGCTGATACAAATGTTGCTCGGGACATGTCTTCACACAGTTTGCACTTTCGGGTAATATACTGAGCAATATGAACAATTCTTTCTCAAATAACGCCTTTCTCTTGAAGTAATCGGCTAATCTGTTTGGCGCGAGCATCTAAGGTGTGTTGGTTCTCCTTCTGTAGTTGTTGTAGCTCGAACTCTAATTGAGACATAGTCGTGTAACAATGTTCTCTTTCTTCTTCAAATTCTTTGATGATCTTGTTACTTTTGACAGTGGCTGTGACGATTTTCTTTCTCAGACGAGCTACCTCAACCTCATGTTTGTCCCGTAGTTGCTGAACCAACCTGGCTCTCTCCTCGGCGTCTTTGGCAAGTTTCTTCCAAACCCTGACTAACTCCTTTTCTGCTTTGTCTAAGTCGAAGCTGTAGTCATTCACTTTGCGCCTAAGATTTTCAATTAATTTCTCGTCTCGGGCTAAGCGAACAGGGTCTCGGATGCAATTTTCATTTTAGCAACTTGAGCCTTCAGAATTTCATTCTCCTTTTTCAACTGCTTCTTCTCTCCTTCATCAGATGCTGTCTATAAACCGCTCTCAAATTGGAGATCTCGCAACTGTTTTTCTAGCAAGCTGATCTTGGCCTTATACTCGCTTTCTTTGGCCGCCCAATTTCTGTTTTCATTAGACTGCTCCGCCAAATCTTGAAAGTGGGGTCTTTTTGATGGTCTATCATGCTCAATACCCCGTCGATACCATGCAGCGTACCCTAACAATACTTCTCTCTGAGCTCTGTTCTCCACACAAGTCTCTACTTTCAAATTCTGGCACTCATTCCAAATCTGTCGGACCTTTGCTTCCGGGAATTGCCCATCCAGACTAATCTCTATTACTTGCAAACTAAGGTCCCCATCTTTTGGTATAACTTGACATCTTCCAAGCTGTCGCAGGACCCTGTATGGGGCATAAGGCTGGATACTTTTCAAACCCATGAGCAAAAAGTGTGACCCTTCCGTCGGCATGTAAATCACCTCGTCGAGGGGCAACCAACCGTATGCCCAATCAATTTGGCTATCGATCAACGATCGTAGATATGAAATCCAATCCTTAACTCCCTCTGGCAACTTAACTTCTTTTGTTCTCGTATAGAATTCTTGGAGGCACGTTCTTTCGGTCGGCCCATAGCTTGAGAACGAAGGATGATGGCATAGATGTTCCATCAACCAGATTTGCAAAATCAAATTACATCCCTCAAAGAAGTTGTACTATGCTTTACATACAGTCAGGGCACGGTAGATGTCTGCTAAAATCATTGGAGCCAAAGTACAATTATCTTGTACAACCAAAGTGCTGGCTACCCCGGCGACTTTTATATCGATGTGCCCGTCCTTTCTTGGAAATATGATGATCCCGAGAAACGCCACTAGGAAAGCAAACCGTCGATGCTCCTCCCATTTTGCTCGGTTGGACTTGCTACAAAGCTTGTTCGTGGAGTCATTGAAACCCCCGACATGTCAATATCTGCTGTAAATGAAATTTAGGGAGCAAAACCCATTAGCCAAATCCTCATTGTGGACGTTTCGAGCAATTTTTAAAGAGTCCAAGAAGTGGTGCACTGTTACTGCTCTTGGGGCCATCGGGTATTTCTCTTTTAAGGGGACCTCATTTTTCCCTATGTAGAAGGCAATTTCCTCAAGAGTGGGAGTGAGTTCAAAGTCCGAAAAATGTAGTACGTTGTGCACAGGATCCCAGCATGTGACAAGTGCTCGGATTATATCGCCTCGGGGAATTATGTCCATTAAGCCTGTAAGATCCTTTAAGTAGCATTTGACCCAATTTTTCCCTTCTAGTCCCATGTCGTTCCACCATAGTCTTAGCTCCAAAGGGATTTTATTCATTAGATTGAAGGGTTCATTCTGTATCGTGCTCATCCTGCACATTTATTAAGGCGATTTTATTTAGAAAAAAAAATATTTTTCAAGGCAAGTTTTCATTTTTATTTTGAAAAGGGACAAACATGACTCTCGAAGTGGCCATTTTTGCCAAAACAGCCTTCCGGCGTCCTTTCGGAACATTCGGCCGTTTCCAAAAGTAGCGATCACTCCGATTATTTGAAACGAAAATATATTTTGGTCTTTTTCTAAAAAGTTGGTTGGACCCGTTCAAGGGTTGCCTACGTATCCCGCCTAATGGCGAGAATCAAATCTGCGTAGTTCGGTCAGATTAGTTGACCAATTATTTCAACAATAAAGCCATTTTTCCAAATTTTCAAATTTTCCGACTGCTCTTTTATTACTAGTTTTTATTTCTCTCTTTTTTTTTCATTTTTGAACATTCGTTTTCTACTCTCGGGAATTTTGTTGGTCCGCATAACGATCAAGGACAATAAAAATGCAACACATAATATACTCGGTTTTTAATTACTGGGTCACCTGCCCTAGACGAACCCAACCCCTCTGTTGAGTCCTCTAAGTCAGATATGATGCAAATAATCGCCCTAGACCTATGTTCAACATCTTATAGTTTCATAGAGTGCTAGATCATGTACCCGAGCGGACAACTCGAATCGAGGAGGGGGCTACGTACCGGTGACTCGTGGAGTCAATCAGCCTTGTGACTTATCCGGCCTCTGTTTCTTAATTCAGGTGTGACTTAACAGAAAGGGGAGTCTCAACCAGTAAGCACATCCCCGGAGGTGAAGAAGAGAGGGGTTTTTTGGCACAATTTATATACAATCCATATATTGTCAAAGCGATAAAACACATAGCATGTTGTTTAAAGCATATAACAAAGTCAAATAACATCGAGGACGGCGATTCTAAAGAGCTCGAGTTCTTAAACCCTGAAACCGAAGTTCTGAGTTGGTCCCTTTTTACTACCCACGCTTGTACCGATCCATTTGGAAAGATACGTAGGGTATACCTCAGTGTTGAAATACCCGAGAAGGATATAATAACAAAGAGGAGGGAGTTTTTCCACATAAAGGACAATCAATTCGGGATTTTTATTTAATTTTCAGAGTCGCCACTTGGGAAGATAATGGTGTCCCAAGTCACCGGTTAATCCCGAATCCGAGGAAATTGACTCTGTTATTACAGTCCGCGAAACAGAAACCTGGATAAGGAACTCTGTTAACCCGGGAGAAGGTGTTAGGCACTCCCGGATTCCGTGGTTTTAGCACGGTCGCTCAACCGTCGTTCTCAATCTTATTTGACTTGTTATAAATTTTAACAATACGTATGTGTTTTCAATTTTAATATTTTAAGAATTACGATGTTGCAAAAATGTACTTCGAATCACACCGCAACCAATACGCCTGTGACTTTTAGTACATTTTGGCTTCGCCGGGATTTCGGATTTGAGTCGCACCAAGTGCACACTCGTATTTAAGGACAGTATATTAAATCGTGCCTAATAACGTCTAGCGGCTTTTAAGTCTTTTGGGAGAAGCTATGGAATTCGTTATTAGCTTTCCCGAGTCTATTCACATATCTTACTTCATTACTAAAGGGGGCCCCACTATTTGGTATTCATATGAGGCTCATCCCGGTTAAATTTTATAGTCCATCCTATTGTATCACTATGCTTTCTATTATTGTTTCTGCCTTAGTTATTTACTATGAGCTATGGTTGCAGAATCGGACCCAAGCCATTGTTATTTAAATTTTAGGCTTGGGCTTCAAAATCCATGCTTAATAGATTATCAGATCTGCCTGGGTCTTAGTGACCAAGACTGGCCTTGAGCTTTTAATCAATGGCCCACTTAGCTTTCAAATATAGTTCAGGCCCGCATTGTGTATTAGGCCCAAACCAAATTGAAGTAACAGTGATGATAGTAAAATGAAGAATTCATACCAGAACAAACATAGATTTAACTGTGAATGAAATTCAATTGCATTTTTTATTTATCAAAGGGGAAAATCACTGTACAAAATTGCCAATGTTAATTCTAGATCACAACTATCTGATGTATATGAGAATCAACTACTTTTTATACTTTTGTTTTCTGATAACTGATTCACACCAATATTGAAGTTACTTCACTAAGAAATTAAGAAAAAATGGTTTAACTATGTAAAGCATTATTTAACTAAACAGTTCAATTACTTACTACGATACCCTGATTGTCTAAGACTAAATGATTTTTTCACAGATGTACAGTTACGTTACTGATTTAAGTACAGATTAAGCTTACTCATTATCATAAACCCAGTCTCAGTGGAATTATTGCTTCATCTAACTTTTTTCTCTTTTGAACTCGTTCATATCTAGATGTTGATCTACAGATTTGATTAACTATGTGAGTGTGATTTATATTACTACTGTGACGAGTTATTATCAACGATTTAGGCTATGGTTATTTAGCTTGTTTTATGAGTTTTACCTACTTAACTAGATGATATACTATTTACGACTACACTACTACTATTATACTAGCTATTACATTGTTTTTTTGTTTGACTTCTTACTTATACATACAATACTAAACTAGCAAATTACAGATCTAAACTAATGCTAGATTGCTAATTAAAAATAAGACAAAATACAGAAGACAATGATGGATTTAAGCTTGAACTTCATTTCATCAAAACTTCAATATTACATTGCTGCGTACAGAGTATGTACCTGATTCAGCAAAGTAGATCAATGAGTTCTAAGGGGAAATAGAAGTAAGCACAGTAATAGATTCAACAGGCAAGTGCAACAGTGTGGAATTGAATGCCAAATGAATAAAACAACACAGCAATCAGCAAATAGGAAACCCAGAAGAAAACGAGCAGAAATTCCCACAAACAACCAGCTTTAACAGTAATTCCCACTTGAAATTGAAGAAAACTATTTGCTAACTTAATGTATTTCACTCTGAATTTTTTTATGTGAAAAACCAGCCCATAATCAGTCTTTAAAGGGGGTATTTATAGGTGAAGATAGGTAAAATTTTTGGGGGGGAGAGAGTAAGGAATTATCCCATTTCCCTCCCCTTTTAATTTACTAAATCTACACTTTGCACCCCAAATAAGTTACAAGATCCCTTCCAGCATGTGCTGGAAGGTTCTTTTTGATTCTATTTTGAGGTTTTTACTAAAGTATCTCTACTTGTTATTGATTTTTACTGATTTCCCTTTTTAATGAGACCATTATGCCCTTAAATTTCTACAAAATTGCAGAAATCAGGAGCACACATGTCTCCTATATCGCTATATGCTTTATTTAATCTACCAATTTGCCATTTCAAGTTCCTTATATGCCCTTAAGGGCATAGCTGAATTACCCGACCTACCTAGGTCAGGTTTTCAGGATTTTTACTTTTATTTAACTAAGGGCCAGTCTTTGTATTGGTATTTAAGGACTGGCCACTTTTGACTTAAGGACTTATTTCAATTTTAACCACTTTGTTTCATTTTCTTATTAATTAAGCTAAATTGCAGGATTAGCCTGCTTTATTGTCCTATTTAAGCTATTTAAAACTTAGCCAATCCCAAAGCTGGGCTTGGCTTTGCCATTCAAAGCCCAATATTGAATACAGGATAGGCTAAGGTCTTTGCAGGCCTAGCCACCTGTGATCATGGCTTAATTAGAGCTTTGGTAAGTCTGAATTTTCAGACTTAACCCAATTATACACAACTAGCCTACTTAAGTGTTTGGCCAGTGTGAAAGACCTAGAAGAGTAGGTCAATTGCAAAATTGACCACTCTAGGTCACTTATTAAACTTATAGCCTATTTTTGATTTTCAATTTTAACCTTATCCTACTACATGTTTTCAGAATTAACCACTTATGAGTCTTAGTTCTATTGCAGCTATAACCAAATCACCTAGGCCTGATAGGCATTGATAGTGTTCATACTAACACAAAGCATTACAAACATAGCCATTTCAACAGATAATTGCACACATAGCCAAATGAAATTAAATTTGCTCATCAACTAATCAAAACTCAGAGAAAAGGTTGAGTAATGTTGAATCTCAATCAATTAGACTTACAAACTTAATTTTAATAGCAAAGTGCCAATTAACATTAAGCAAGCTTAATTACAAACATTTTTGTGCTGAATGAATCATTGAAAAACCCAAATCAAACTTAAGGTTCATTGACATAAACACATAAGGACCAAACCTCACAAAGCATTAAAAGTAAGAAGACATGGTCTTTGCAGATCAAAGAACAACTAAACTAACTTGAAATAGTTCTAACAAGACATCTACACTAGATTTTCCAAATATCAATTCTAATCTAAAACATGCGGGTAATAGAGAAGGTGAAGATGAAAAGAAAAGACATGAAAAATAAATGAAGAAAAATCCCTAATCTAAAAATGATAAGAATGATAATTAGAATAACTGAACTAGATTTCCAAAGATCAACCCTAGTCTGAAAACATTCAGGTTAACAGATAAGAAGAACAGGAGAGACATTGAAAACCAACAAAGAAAATCCCTAATCTAACATACAAAATGAAGAAGAATGAGAATCAGAACAGCTAAATTAGATTTCCAAAGATCAACCCTAGTCTGAAAACATGCAGGTTTAACAGATAAGAAGAACAGAAGAGACATTAAAAACACATCAAAGAAAAATCCCTAATCTGACAAGATAATAAGAATGAGAATCAGAACAACCAACATGCAGTTTAACAGGGATATCGAGAAAAGATCTTTAAACAGAAAAAACAAACAACAAATTAAAACATTTGAAAGCTAAAGAAAAAAAAGTCCTAGTTCATGTGACAGACTAACATGATAGACATACAAAAGAAATAACAAACAGAAACATGAAGAAATAAAGAAGAAAGCAGGCAAAAAGGGGCGGGAGACTTAGCTTAGCAGGGCCGGTCCCCTGAGCTTCCTATTTCCCTTCTTTTTCACTCTTTTTCTTTCCCAGTTTTCTTTTCTCTTTTCTTTCTTTATTTTCTTTTTTTTCTGATTTTTCTTGTTAGACTTCAAGATGAAGTCTTTTAGGGTTTTTTGGTTAGAGAGGGGTATTCAGAAAAGGGAAAGATAAGATTTTTCGGTGAAGATTTACTTGAGTCGTCGGAGTTAGGGTTCCGGCGACATATTCTCGAAGATTCGAGATGGAGGGGGAATATTCGAGGGAAGCCACTAGCAGGGGTGATAGATCAGGTTGAAAGGCTTCTATGGTGTTAGTTTGGGGTGGGTTCTCATTGCTTTGGGTCACCGGAGATGAACTCCGATGACCGGAGTTTCAAGAACAGGAGGGGTTTCAGGGTTTTCTTTAGGTTTGGGGGGTGGTCTATGGTGAGGAAGAAGAAGGGAGAAGAGATGATGAAGGAAGTGGCCGGAGACCGCTATGAGAGGCGGTGGCCTCCATGGCAGGCAAAGATGAAGATGAAGAAGAAGGGGGGAGATTAGGGCGGCTAGGGTTTGCAGTTGTATGTAATGGCTTGTCTCTAACGAGACATAAGCCTTATATACTCGGAAAGGCTGAGGTGATCTTGGCCGTTAGATCAGTGATGATCAACGGTCAAGGTTTGCCCTACCCAAACTACACCGTCCTGTCTTAAATGAGCCCAGGTCTTCAATCTGTTGGATCAACTGGCCTGGACGGTTGAGATCAAATCTCACACATTAAGTAACCCCTTGATATTTAACTAATATTCTTAGCCGTTGGATTTGAGGAAGTGAACGGCTAAGATCACTTCAATTTAAACAATTGGACCGGATCCCTTTGGGCTAAAGCATTGGGCCAACATTTCAGATTTTCTTTGGCCCAGTTCTTATTGCACATGTATTTTTTTTTGTATTTTAATTATTTTAAGACAAATTCTTTTTGTATTTTCATATTTTATTTATTGTACTATCTAAAATACGTAATTTCCTAGCTTCTAACATTTTTTGGTAATTTTCTGCTATTTTTTCTATATTTTCCGCTATTAATGCTATTTTGTTGATTTTTCTATTTCTAAAACTAATTAATTAAAAATGCAAGTATTCCTCCTATTTTTTTCAATTTTCTAATTATTCAAACACTCACAATGTATCTAATTTCAAACAAATCATGCAATTACACTCAAAAATATTATTTATTTTAATTTTGGAATTTTATTTGCCTAGTGCAAAAATCACATGCTCACAATTATGAGTAATTAAATACCAATTTAAAACAAAATCACACAATTTGGACATTAAATACTAAAATGCAAAGTACATTATTTTTTATGATTTTTCCTTTTTGACACAACAAACTTAATTATTCCTAATCGTAGAATTAAATCCTAAATACACGTGCGACATATTTTCTATTTTTATTAATTTAAACTCATAATCACGTAGACACAAATGCCAACAATAAGAGAAAAATAACACAATATTCACAATAATTGCAAACGACACAAAATTATTTTATTTTGAATTTTTTGAAGTAATTCATGTGAGGCAAAAATCACGTGCTCACAGGGACGCTTAAGAAAGTGGACCCAGCTGATGTGGGAATGAATGCGGGGGTTGTAGAGGATTTCAGTACCCGATGATCCGTGTTTTCATAAACTAGTAGATGATTTGAGTCTAATCTCACTATAATAGTTTGTCATCATTAGAGTAAAAGTATTGTGGGGTATTGAATGTGTTCTGATAGGTGGCTTTGAGCCAAGTTGGGGAGGTTGCTACTGAGTAGTTGGTTGCACGATTATGTGCTATATTGGTTCCGTTTCGAGGTATGCTAGCGGATCCATTCTGATTGCAGAAATTAAGCCAATGATGGCACGTGTGAAGGAAACATTGTGATAAAGGTTATGCGATGCTTCATAGATGTGAGAAAATACTATGATGTCTTGAGCTGTTATTAATAAACAATGCTCAGTGTATAGAGAGGGAAGACGATTGTTTGTATTGGAATGGGATCATATCCTGCGGTGTTAGAGTGCTATTATGGCACGGTGGTTCTGTCAGTTAAGTCAGGTAAGTTACAGTTGTGTAAGAGTGAATAACTCTCGATAATGGTTTTATTATGTTCAAGATTTTGCATGTAATAGTAAGGTGTCTTAAGGTTGTGTATATGGCTAGATTTTGTGTTTTTCATTAGAAAGGATCAAGACTTGTAGTATTTTATGTTAATTATGGGATTCAATGTATCAATATCTAGAAAGTGATGGTAACGAATTCATATTCACAGGAAGTTCTTCAAAGTAAAGCATCCTGGAATGTGGTATTTCTGGGAAATGTTTGAGAAGGTATTCAGTGGCCTATGGGTCTTAGACAATGTGGTCTTATGTGGGAGTCTCTTGTGGTAAACCTGGGTTGAAGTATTGTGGTTCTACAGCAAGGGATAATATCCAATTAAAGATGAATCCGGAAGGAAATTGGATAATGGAATAGCTTGATATTAAACTGAATCAGTATGGTAAGGATATAATTAATTCTTTGTATGTGTTCGAGGTAATGAGCCTTACAAGTATTGTGCAGCAAAGCTCTTGAGTGCTGGCAGTTTGCTTAGCTTGGTTTGTGTAGAAAGATTCTGCCCTAGCAGTTTAGCTTGTGTAATGGAATCGGGGGAGAGTTCTTGTTGAGTCTTTACCATGATTTGGAGATGTATATATATATATTGTCTATGGCTTGCGAAGCATGGAAAGTGTTGTGATTTCTCCTCTAGGTGGGATTGATGCAGAATTCTTGACTAGAGGGATACATATATGTTTGAGGTTAGGAAAAAAGGATATGGAGTTCTCATGTATCCTGGTGTGTTATGGTATACGAGATATGTTATGGAGAATTGAGATTTGCGTGTTCAAGGTTTTGGTTCAGTTCATAATGGGAAGTCATTAAATTCTTGAGCAGCACAGGCAGCTGCAGGTGAGTAAAGAATCGATCTTCAGATGATTAAGGAGATGGTATTGCTATTCTAGTGGTTTGAGGGGGGTATATGTTCAGTAAAAGGGGCAAGGTGATGTAAACTAATGATACTTCAGTAGTACTGCGACATTTTCTTGTTGGATCGACTGCGGATATTTGAGTTTGTTGATGGCGCAGGGAAATTTTGAATATCTTTCCTGGTATGAATGGGTACTTGATATGTGATATGTATTCATATGGTAGAATGTGGGGTCAGGTATAGTGATTCATGTGTTATATGGAGTTGGGGACTAGGAGTTCTCGTGATCTGACTGTGCAGTGGTTGCAGATCTTGTGTATCGACACCGTCTGGCGGTTATTAGAAATCGGAGGTCCGAGTGGATCCTTCTTTGCTTGGTATGTTAAATTTGGGTTATGATATTAGATTTTAGACTGGTTGTCTCAGTGTCGTGTTGTCTAAACTATTGTGTTATGGGCTATGTCGGAAAATGCCACAGGTTGCGTGGCAAGATGCATCGGATTATGTTCTAGTATATTGGTTGGTATTCAAAAGATCGGTGTAAGGTTAGAAAAGATTGCTTATTTTAATTGGGCCTTCATGGCGGAGGTTCGTGCAGAGGTTTCTACCATTGAATCAGTTCTGGTATTGAGGGACCTTCTCGGATGCATTTCTTATGGCTGGGCATGTCGCCGGGTGAGATTGTGGATTTCGTTATTTATTTGGTATCAGGCACCATACGTATTTGGCAGAATTTATAGTAGTGGGAGGAGTAGCTTCAGGCTTCTTGGTATTGAGTTCATTGGAAGGCCAATGTGACTATGTATTTAGCTTGAGTTAGCTTGGTTAGTCTCGAGTCGTATTGTTGAAGGATACATTGATTCAATTGTTCTTGAATTGGTTGGTGACTTAGGGAGATCTATGAGTTGCTTTCTGTGCTGTGAGGCATTACGATTGGTTGGATATGGGCACATGTGACATGGTTCTATTGAGGATTCATACAGGAAGTCGAGCGGGAAGAATGATCGAGTGTTGCTCGGTATATGTATTGGTTATGACCTTTTGGGGCAGATTCATATGTTCTATTCTACGACAAGACAGGGTCTCTACTTTGTGTTGTAATGGTATTGATGAGCTTGAGGTATAACTCTTTCGCTTGAGTCATTTGTCATGATTGAAATATGTTCAGACTGCTTCTCATTGGTGGGTATATTACGCAAGTTGTGGCTTAGGCCTGTATTGAGGTGTCATACCACCAGAGTGGTGTGTTGGAGTCGAAGTGATCATTGGAGTCATTAACGAGTACGCACAGATTTGATTTCAGCTTGTTAGAAAAGTAATATCGAGGTTTGGCTCGGAAATCTGTTGTAGTATCAGTAAAAAATGGAAATAGATTCATGAATGGTTGGTCTGAGAGATGGGTTTGGTTTATCGCATGTTTCAGTTGCCGTTGGCAGTATATGAAAGTATTGGAATAAGACTTTAACTAATAAAAAGATTTTTCTATTGGTATTTGGTTATTGTGGGCAATTTCTATGAATAGAGGCCATCGTTTTGATTGTTTGGGTTGTGTAGTATATCATATGGTCTCGCCTGGAGTTGCAAGTATGGGTTATTACAGTTGGTTCAAGTTTATTCCGAAGATGTGAGGTTCTGATCTGGCATATGATTTCGGGAACTGCAATGTGGTTTATGGTTTAGATAGACTGTGAAATTTCAGCTATATTGTCTTATCAGACCTATGTGAGATAAGATGATGTGGGATCACCCCAAGTATATGCTTGGTAAGGTCATTCAGCTATTGGGTTGCTTCTAGTACATCTTTTGGTACGCCCGAGGATGAGCATTTGTTTAAGTTGGGGAGGATGTGACGACCCAACCCGTCGTCTCATAGGTTACTGCTCCATTTTCCCCGTTTATTGCTTCCTCTATTTTTGTTATCGGCATGTGGTGTGTTAGAGTTGATTCAGATTGATTTTGATAAGAAATGAGTCACTTAGTCTCTTTTAAGAAGGCTTAAGTTGAAAAACTTAACCGGGTGTTGACTATTGAGTTAGAGGGCTCGGATGTAATTTCCGGTGATTCGGTTAGCTTCAGGAGGTGATTTGTGACTAAGGACAGGGATCGGAATTGATTATGGAGGCTCGGTGTAGAATTAGGTTTGAATTGGCGAAGTTTGAATTTTTGGCGAATTACGGTTGATAGGTGAGATTTTGATCTGAGGGTCGGAAAGGAATTCCGAGAGTTGTTGTAGCTTCGTTAGGTGATTTTGGATATGTGTGCAAACCTTTAGGTCATACGGATGTCGTTTGGTTGGGTTTTTTATCGAAAGTGCATTTTGGAAATCTTTAAAGAACATAGGCTTGAATCCGATGAGAATTGATGATTTTGGTGTTGTTAGATGTGTTTTGATGATTGGAACAAGTTTGAATGAGGTTTTAGGATACGTTGGTGCTTTTGGTTGAGGTCCCGGGGCCTCGGGTGAGTTTCGGGGTGGTTTCGAACCATTTCTTAGCCATTTTTAATTGCTGGTTTTTGTCTGCATCAGTGTTCTATGCAATCACGGACAATGGATCGCGATCGCGGTGAGTAAAATGTGAGAAATAAGTTAATGAATCGCGATCGCGTAAAATGCTTCGCAATCGCGAAGAAGGAAATTTTTGTTGCATTGATCCTACTTAGGAAGCTCATATCGTTTTATCTATAAGGAATTTTGAGGTTATTTAAAACCGAAAGTTGTAGCCCTTCGTATCTAGTTTCCAGAAATCTAAAGAAATTATAATATGGACATTTGTAGCAAAGGTTATGGACGTTAAACTATAGGCTGTTTGAGAAGGATCTCTAATACACATAAATAAATTTGGAAGCTTAACTTTCGCAATTTATAAGGATTCAGGAAATGAGCAACAAATGAGAGTTATATCCCTATGTGTCTAGTTTCCAGAACATCAAACCATTTATCATTCGAAGTTGTGTGCAAAATGTTATGACCATTATACTGAAGGTTGTCCGGAGAAGCTAGTATTGTTCATCCAGATCGCGAAGGGTTGACCGCGATCACGAAGAGTAAATTTTGGGCTGGAAATTGTTCTACGCGATCATAAAGCATTTTCCGCGATCGCGAAGAGTAAAATACCCAGAGTATTTTAAAATACACCAGTCGCGATTTTGGGCTCATTTTAAACCCATAGTTTCTCGTTTTTGGAGACTTTTGAAGGAGATTAACGAGGGATTCAAAGGGGAACTTTTGGAGATAAGTTTCTTGGACTCAAACCTAGTTTTTGTTGTGAAATCCATCTATGAAATCATGGAAAATTAGCTAAAATGGTATAAACTAGGACTTGGCAATTTGATATTTCAAATTGGGATTCGATAGGTCATTTAAGCTCAGATTTGGGAGTTCTTGGTATGTACAGACTCATGGCGAGACGAGGAATCCGGTAATGTACGTCACATAATTTTTTGAGAAGCGGGCCCGGGGCACAGGTTTTGCTAGTTTCAAGGTTCTTGCTATAATTCGATTGTTTTCGATTGGGGTATTGTCCCATTTGCATATTGTGATGTATTCGCTCTGTTTTTTGCTAGACTCGACGCGCGTGGAGGCCGATTTGAGGGCAAAAGCGGTTGCATGCTTGAGATTTTTCCGGTTCGAGGTGAGCAGTACTTGTGAGTAATATCCTGAGGGTTTGAAACCCCGGATTTGCATATCATAGTGTTGTATTTTGGTGACTTGCAGGCCAGGTATTAGCGTGGGGTAAAACACCGTTGGGGATTGTGACTCGGTCCGTCTCGGTTATGGATTTTGACTCTGTAATTGGCTGAAACTTGCTAGATGCTATTTTGAATTAGGCTGATTGCTATGTTTTGGGCTTCGTGCCAGTTATGTGAACCCTATAGGGGCTATTATCACTGTTTTCATGACACTTAGCATATAAAATAATTTCAGTCCTAAGTTAAACATTTTTTTAAAATGTGTAGTCATATTGCTAAAGTTTAAAGACTTAAATTGCATTTCTGATGTTTTGAGTTAAAATCTATTACTTGACATTACCTGAGTGTCTCATTTGCATGTTCTGGACTGAGATATGGATCGGGATGCATGCCGCAGCAGTATACACATATACATGTATGGATTGGACTGCACGCCGCAGTAGTATATTATATGGATCGGACTGCATGTTGCATTAGTATATTATATAGATCGGACTGCACTCCATAGTGATATATTATGTGGATTGGACTGCACACCGTAGTATTATAGCGCTTGGGCTGAAGGAGCCCCTCCGGAGTCTGTACACACCCCTAGTGAGTGCAGGTACCCAAATGGATCGGGCTGCACGCCGTAGTGGTCATGTGCATTGCATTGCATTCATGCATTTGTTCCTTTTTATACTACGTGGTATGACATTTAGCACTCACATATAATTGGCATACATGCTATTACTTGCCTTGTTGACCAGATACCCTGGTTTTATATGTGTAGGAGTGTTGTGCCCAAGGGGCTGACTTATGTGCCGACTTACACTATCTGATATAGCATTCATATGCATGATTGTTGGAAAAAGGATATTTGTAAAAGAGATTTTTAACTGAGCTTGAGATTTTCTAAAGGATTTTCATAGTTTTACGATTTTTCTCAAAGGGTTGTGTTGTCTTTTATAGCATTTTAGAGTGCTCATATGTGTTTTATTATCGCTCAGATATTATTCGCTCTTATTACCACTGAGTTGGAAGTACTCACTTTATTCCCTGCACCTCGTGTGCAATTATAGGTATAGTTCACATGGTAGCGGGTTAATAGCAAATTGAAGGTATTGCTATTGTAGCTAAGAAAGGTGATTGTCGGCATTCGCGCCACCGAGTTTCTTCTTCTTGATTTCAAATTTTACTCTATGATTATAGACTTTGAAATTGTAATAAAGATACTCATAGATGCTCGTGACTTGTGACATCCCGGTCGAGCTGAGTTATGCTATAATGTTGTTAATTAATGTTCTTTAAGTTGTATTTTCCATTTATTTATGTTTTGTAAGTGTTAAAGAAACAAATTGGATTAGTGGCTGGCCTTGTCATCACGAGAGGTGCCATCACAACCGGGTATGGAAATTAGATCGTGACGGACCCTCTCTCGCTCTGTGGGGAGTATCACAACTGCATGGCGTGCCAAGTTAACAAATCTGGTATCATACTGTGTAACTGTCATGGAGCCCTACTGGAGGCGCTCAAACTGCCTACGAAGTGCCTCCCACTGGGTGACGAGGAGAAAATTCTCCAAGAACAACTCTGCAAACTGATCCCATGCCAAAGTTGGACACCCTGCTGGTCTAGATAGGCAAAAATCTCACCACCAACTCTTGGCGGATCCCGCAAGCTGGAAGGTGCAAAAATCGACCACGTTGGTCTCCACTACACCCATGGTCCTGAGAATCTTATGACAGCTGAATAGAAAATCATATGGATCCTCTGATGAAGCCTGTTGAAAGTGGTGGTGAAGAGCTTGGAGAACCGATCAAGTTTCCACAAAGCATCTGAAGACATAGCCGCTCCATCATCGGCCTGAACTGTAATACCTGTCTAAGCTACCGCTACTGGCTGAACCACTGGACATGAGTCTAGGGAGCTACCTGCTCCGGAGTAGGCATAGCAGAAATCTGAATCCCTCCTCCAGCCTGAGAAATAGCTGGTGCTAGTGGAAACAAACCCGCTCTAGTGACACTATCCATAAAGCCTGCCAATCTTACTAGAGCCTCCTGAAGATTTGGGGTGAACATGACCCCTCCTGGGACTTGAGCTGGGCCCACTAGAGCTGCTGGGGCTAGAATCTCCTCATTATAGTTAATATGAGGCTCCACCTCGGGAACTATTTCCCGGGGCTGAGCTCTGCCTCTGCCTCGGCCCCTGGCATGGCCTCGACATCTGCCCCTCGCAAGAGCTGCTGCTGGGGGCTTGGGCTGAGACGCGGTAGAAGAAGAAGCATGTGTTCTCGCCATCAACAAAGAATAGAGTAGAAAGACAATCAGTATTGAGAAACAGAATTGCACGGCAAGAAAGAACAAAAGTGAAACATTTCCTAACTCTGTAGCCTCTGGGGATAAATACAGACGTCTTCGTACCAATCCCTCAGACTCTACCAAGTTTTTCCGTGAGTAGCGATACCTAGCAACCTAGAGCTCTGATACCAACTTGTCACGACCCGAATTTCCCACCATCGGGAGTCGTGATGGCACCTATTAATAGAGCTAGGCCATCCAAACTTTAAACATTCTCTGATAAATATCAATAATATAAATAAATGGAAAACAATTAAATAAGTGCAGAAGACATTAAGTTTAATAAAAATGAAATCAAAGTGCGGAAGTTTGAGACATATCTCTACCCAAAATCTAGTGTCACTAGCTCACGAACTTCTATGATTACTAAATACAGCCATCTGAAGGAAATTGTAATAGTCTGTTTCAATATAAGAGTTAACAAACTAAATACAGATAGAAGGGACTCCGGTCCTGCGGACTTCAGAAAGGCTACCTCAAGAGTTTCCGGACAGAAGGTCTGCTCCCGATCTAATACTGATGCGGTGCGAAAGCTGCATCCTAATTTGTGCAAAATAAAAGCACAGAGTGTAGCATCAGTACAACCAACCCTATGTGCTAGTAAGTGCCACGCCTAACCCCGGCGAGGCAGTGACGAGGCTAGACAGGACCTACCACTAATAACATGTATAGATATATGTGCAATAACAGGAAACACACTAATTTAAACTATTAAAGGGGGGAGCATGATGTGGGGTACGACAGTCTAAATATGGAAATCATCGATAAAGAAATGAAGCTAAACAATAACAACTGATAAGGAAAACACAGGAAATCTCTATCTACAAAAACAATACACTCAGTCTGTTCTCCGTTGCGGCAAGCAACCCGATCCTCAACAGATATCACCATTGTGGCGTGCAACCCGATCCTCAACAATCAATACCATTGCGGTGTGCAACCCGATCCTCAATATTCATCAACATCGTTGCGGCGTGCAACCTGATCCTCAATATTTAACACCAAGAACTCACCAAAATAATAACCGCAACTCAAGTGGGGTGGGAGTAACAACAATTACAAGAAATCCTAGCAAGGGAATAAAATTAACAATTCAATCATCCCGACAAGGCAGAATACACTGAATACTTATGTCCCGGTAAGGGAATAATCGCCACACGTTCCACTTTTAATCACCTATTTCTCGAGTAACAATTTCAAGTCCGAGTCAACGCTCCAAATGACAAAACAATCACAGACCTTCCTCAACAATTCACTTTATATTATACTTATCAACCTAAGCAAATAAGATGTATCATTAAATCTGAATCCAACACACATAAGAATCATGGTCATACTAGACTCTGGTGCATAGAAAATTGTCACCATGCCTACACACCATACTCCACATTTAGCACGTAGCAAAATAATACCCTAATCCTAATCCCTCAAGACAAAGTTAGAAAAAATACTTATCTCGGTCCAAAACTATCAATGAAGTCTCTAACACCGCTTTCCTCTAGAATCCAACTCCAAAACAATGATATCTAGTCACAATTTAGTTCAATATTATCAATAAGAGCTCAAAAACATAATCTCGTAGCCTAGAAATGAAATTCCCATCATTCTTACAAAATTACAAAAATTTGACACCGGCCCCACACAGTCCAAACACGAGGCACGGACCAAAAACCAATCACCCATAACCCCACGAGTTCAAATATGTAATTTGTTTCAAGATTCGACCCCAAATTGAGGTTAAATCACCCAAAATTCCCAAAGCCCTAGTTTCACCCAAAACCCCCATTTTTGACCTTGAATTCATGATTTATGGCTAGGAAATTAATGTTTAGATGAAAGAATTAGGAGATAATGGAGTTAAGAATGCTTACCCAAAGAGCTATGGAGAAAGAGGAGCTTGAAAATCGCCTATGCAGTGAGGGATGAAGAGCTCGTGTAGAATAATTGCTAAGTCCCATAATGAACACTGTTTTGAATTAAAAATTTCCCTGGGCAAAATACCTTCACATTAGCGTGAAAAGGGACGCGTTCGTGAAGGGTGAACATGTCAAGGCATCGTGTTTGCATGGTGCTAACCGCAAACGCATAGAATAAGGAACTAGTAACATCGCGTTCGCGACAGGGGAACGTGAACGCATAGAGTAAGTATTTGGGGTTTGGAATCAAGGCCTACGTGAATGCGTGAGAAATCACACAAACGCGTTGAAGGAAGCAACAAAGCTTCAAGATCATGATGGTGTGAACGCGAACGCGAAGGTCTAAGAGAGCTAAGCTATGCGAACGTGAAGGGGATGCTGCGAACGCGATGAAGGATTTCATTGAGTGCCAACAACAGATTTTCTGCAACATTTTTCTATTCAAACCATCTCGAACACCCCAGAAAACACTTCCGAGCCCTCGGGGTTCCTAACCAAATGCACACACTAACTCAATATCATCCTAGGAACTTATTTGAGAGATCAAATCGCCAAAATAATATCAAAATCAAATAATCAAACCCCAAAACTCATGATTTTCATTTCAAAGTTCATCAACCTCTAACTTTAGATATTTAGGTCCGAAGCACGTCAAACAATGTCCGATTTCGACCAAATTTCACAGGAAGCACTTAACACGTATATAAAACCTACATTGGGCGTCGGAACCAAAATACAAGCCCGATATCAATATTTTCTAACTTATTTTTATTTCCATTTTTCATTAATAATTCCAGAAAACTATTTAACAGAAAAATTCTTTTACTCGGTTTCTGGACCTTAGATTTCGACTTCGGGTACATTCCCAAGTCCCATACTTTTCTACGGACCTCCTGGCAACGTCACATCACGGGTTAGGGTCTGTTTACCCAAAATGTTGACTGAAGTCAACTATATCAATATTAATATCAAAATTCTTCAAATTTTTATAAAATTCACATATTTTAACATAAAAAATTTCTGGCTTCGCGCCTGGACTGCTCACGCAAATCGAGACAACTAAAAGTGAGGTTTCCAAGGCCTCGAAGGCGTGGTAAAAGGTATAAATACGGTGATGACCCTTTTGGTTGTCATATGGTCGGAGCCATTTCCTCGCTAATTTAAGATGATAGGAGCAGAACCAAGATCTAAGACTATAGATGAATCAGTTAAAAAGCTGGAAGAATAATTACAAAGTTATGTGTCATTGAATGACTCGAAAACTAAAGAATTGGGCAACAAAATTGATAAATTGCTGAAGAAAGTGATTTCCCCACAATAAGGGATTCTGGGAAGTGCACCAACTGAGGGACTACAACTTATGGGATATGGTAATCACACACGAGCTGGGGAGAATGGTGAATCTTCATTGGGTAGATCACAAGAAAATTTCTCTCATTCTAGATGGGAATTTCCCTACTTTAAATGAGAAGACCGATGTGCTTGGTTGCACAAATACGAGAGGTACTTCTAGTAAAATCGTATCACCGATCCACAACAGAAGTTGGAGGAGGTTGTTCTTCATCTCAATGGTAAGGCTTAGTTTTGGTTTTTCTCCTATCATGTCAGTAAGGGCATAATTAGATGGACAAATTTCACTACAGAAATTTGTAAGAGATTTTAAGGACCAGCTAATAGTAAATTAAATCTAATTGTGAATTCAAAAACATTTAACAAAAAGGAACTATGAATGAATACTTAGAGGAATTTGAAGAACTGAAGACATGGGTGTTGATGAGAAACCCTACAATTCTAGAAGACTTTTTCATAGAATTCTTTATTGAAGGTTTGAAGGAAGTAACTAGGCATTCAGTCAAAATGATGGATCCCTATTCTTTCAGTAAGGCTGTATAGAAGGCTAGACAGCAGGAGAACGTATTAGAGTCCTTGAGCAAAAAGGAAAAATTGTAAAGAAGCAGAGGGGCGAGTGCAGGAAAAAAGAACCAAACTAATAAGTTTTCTAGCAGTTTAATGGGTAGTCAGGAAAATAAGTTGTTTGAGATTACAACGGCTCAAGGATTGTGTTACTAATTTGGGGATAAGTATCACCTAGGCCATCAGTGTAAGAAAAAATAGTTGCATGTTATTTCTGGAATCACTTAGCAAGAGGGAAAGGAACCAATAGTGATAGGGTATGAAGAAGCCAACTTAGAACTATAGGAAGAAGCTATAGATAAGGTAGTCAGTTTGAATGCCTTGTCAGTAACTGAAGTCCCAAACACTATTAGGTTGATGGGGAAATCTAAAAAGAGCAGTATGTACATACTGTTAAATTCAGACAGCACTCACAACTTTCTAGATATGGAGACTGCTAAGAATATGGGGTGTGCAATCATGGAAACCTCTCCCATGAGGGTTATTGTGGATAAATGAAATCATGTGATCAGCTATCATACTTGCCCTAGCTTCAAATGGAAAATTCAAGTGGTAGAATTTGAAGATTCTGTGAGACTACTTAGATTAGGTGTTAATGAAAAGATTTTAGGAGGGTATTGGACAAAAACAAAAACAATCTTATACTTCTAGACTTTGTAGAGTATAAGGTAGAGGTGACTCACAAAGAAAAAAGGGTAGAATTGAAGGGCATTTACTATTAGGGAGAGTTGAGAAGCATGTCCGATTTTGGAGTAAAACAATTTCTAAAAATGTGGAATACAATATGGTGTCATTTATTTACCATTTCATCTACAGTATTACAGAGTTAAGAAAGCATACATGCAGCCATCAGTTCAATCATTCATCAGTTCTTAAATGTCTTTGCTAAGTTCACAAATCGGCCATCAAAGACACATCGTGACCACCACATTCCCCTTAAAGCAGAAGCAAACCGAGTCAACATCAGTCCTTACAGTTATAGTTTCTCTCAAAAGAATGAGACAGAGAAGCGGATTAGTGACATGCTACAAAATGGCCTTCTACAACCCAGTTATTTGCCTTTCTCTTCTCGTGTTCTTTTAGTTAAATATAAATATGGGAGCTGGAGGTTATGTATTAACTATAGAGATTTAAATAACATGACCATAAAAGAAGTATTCCTTATTTCTTTAGTGGATGATTTGATGGATGAACTATATGAGTCAAGCATATATTCTAAAATTTATCTAAGGGTAGGATTTTATCAGATTAGAATGGGGGAAGAAAATATCTATAAAATATTATTTAGAACTCATTAAGGGCATTATGAGTTCAGAGTTGTGCCTTTGGCCTAACTAATTCCCCAACCACTTATCAATCCTTAATGAATGATGTTTTTAAACCCTACTAGAGGAATTTTATTTTGGTATTCTTTGATGACATCTTAGTTTATAGTTCTTCCATTACTACTCATGTGATCCATCTCAGAAAGGTATTAGAAGTATTGAGGACAGAAAAGCTCTATGTGAAGATGTCCAAGTGTTCATTTGGACAATCTAAAGTGGATTACTTAGGACACATTATATCTGGAAAAGGAGTGGCTACTGACCCTTCCAAAGAAGCTATGTCTACTTGGCTTGTGCCAAAATCTGTTAAAGATTTAATGGGGGTTTTTGGGGCTGACAAGATATTACACGAGATTCATCAGAACCTATAGAATCATCAACAAACCTCTAACCAACCTACTAAGAAAGAATGCCTTCCACTGGAGTCAACAAGGTGAACATCTCTTTGTCCAGCTAAAGGATCATCAACAACAACCTATAGAATCATCAACAAACCTCTAGAATCATCAACAAACCTATAACCAACCTATAGAATCATCAACAAACCTATAGAATCATCAATAAACCTCTAACCAACCTACTAAGAAAGAATGCCTTCCACTGGAGTCAACAAGGTGAACATCTTTGTCCAGCTAAAGGAAGCCATGATTACAACTTTTGTATTAGCTCTAGCAGACTTTACTAAAACATTTATTATTGAGACTGATGCTTGTGCAAAATGGATGGGGTTAGTGTTTATGTAAGAAGGTAGGCATATTGCTTTCTTCAGCAAAGCACTAGATACCACACATTTTCGGCTGTCATCCTATAAGAAGGAATACATGGTTGCATTATCTGTTGTAGATAGACGGAGATACTACTTACAATGCATCCATTTCATTATCAGAACTGACCATCATAGTTTGAAGTATCTATTAGAGAAAATGGTAACTACTGCATTACAACAGAATGGTTTGACTAAGCTGTTAGGATTAGATTATGAAGTTTAGTACAAAAAGGGCATTGAAAATAAAGTAGCAGATGCCTTATCTAGAAGGTTAGATGAGGAGCCTACATTAAATGTTATTCCTGTAGTAGAATCTACATGGATGAAAGAGATAGAGATGTTTTATGAGCATGATCCAGTAGCCTTACAACTCAAAACTGAGTTGATTACAACACTTGGGGCTAAACCTAAGCTTACTTTGACTCAGGGAGTCATAAGGTTTGAATACAAGATCTATGTAGGGAGAGGGGCTGACCTAAGGCTTAAAAGATTTGAAGCCTTGCACCTATCACCCTTGGAGGGATATTTTGGTCAACAAGGCACTTATAAGACGATCAGCTCTATATTCTATTGGCCAAACATGAAGGCTACCATAAATAAGTGAGTTTCTGAGTGTGACACTTGTCAAAGAGTCAAAACAGAAAATGTAAACCCTCCTGGACTTCTACAGCCCTTACTATCCCAGAATTACCATGGCAAGTTATAGCCATGGACTTCATTGAAGGCCTACCCTATTCAAATTAGAAGAATTTTATTTTAGTAGTGGTTGATACCAAATATGGTCACTTTTTGGACCTAAACCACCCTTATACAGCACAAGATGTGGCTAACCTTTTTTTGAAGGTGATTTTTAAGCTACATGGGCTTCCTAAGACCATTGTATCAAATAGAGATCCCATCTTTACCAGCCAAATTTGGAAATAACTATCAAGACCATGGGTACAAGACTCACCATGTCTATATCGTACCGTCATCAAATAGACGGTCAGACTGAAAGACTCAACAAATACCTGGAGTCCTATCTTAGATCTATGGTCTTTTTAGAACTCAAGCATTGGATCAAATGGCTACCACTAGCCGAATGGTAGTATAATACCAACCATCATAGGTCACCGAAAGGTACCCCTTTTCAAGCACTTTATGGCTTCATTCCTCCACATATACCACTGGGATCTCTACCTCACTCAACACACTCACAAGTAGGGGCATACATACACAATAACAACATATGTTACAGAACCTCAGGGACAATATGGTGCAAGCTCAAACTCACATGAAGTTTTATGCAGACCAAAATAGGACTGATAAATCCTTAAATGAAGGGGATTTGGTCTATCTTAAACTACAGCCTTACAAGAATCAATAGCTATGATGAGAAATTTAAAACTTTATGCTAGATATTATGGACCTTATGCAGTAGTGAAGAAGGTTGGTTCAATTGCTTACTAGGTAGATCTATCATCAGGATCTCAAGTCCACCTTGTGTTTCACTATAACGACCCGAACGGTCATTTTGAGTCCCAGTGCTCTGTTTAGCTGTTGGAGGCCATGAACAACTTCACTTCAGGTATTAAGACTTGTACGCATTATCAGAATTGAATTTCGGGAAGTCCAGAGTTGATTTGAGAAGAGCATTCTTATTTCAGGAGCTTAAAGTTTAAAGAATAAACTAGGACTGGAGTAAACAACCTCAAAATTGGGATCTGAAGGTCCCAACTAGTTTGTATGATGATTTCTTACTTGGGAGTATGCCTGTGTGGGTTTTGGATAACTCGTGAGCATTTTGGCGCCTATTGTTGAAGTCAGCATTTTAGAATGAATTTCATAAGTTTTGTTTGAAGTAAATTTCGGTGTTATCAATATTCCTTTAGTATTCCGAGACTAAGAGTAGCTCCATATGGTAAATCTGGAGTTGGGAGAATGATCGTAAGTGAATTAGGAGGTCCGTAGGTCATTTTAAAGAAATGGCTAAAGATAGAAATTTGAAGGTTCTTGGGAAGTTTGACTGGAGGTTGACTTTTTGATATCGGGTCGGAATCCAATATCAAAAGTTGGAGTAGGTCTGTAATGTCAAATATGACTTGTGCGCAAAGTTTGAGGTCAATCGGACGTGTTTTGATAGGTTTAAGCATCGAATGTAGAAGTTGAAAGTTCTAAAGTTCATAAAGCTTGGATTGGAGGTTGATTCATGACTTTAGCATTGTTTGATGTGATTTAAGGCCTCGAGCTAGTCCGTAATGTATTTTGGGACTGGTTGGTAAGGTTGATCGGGGTCCCGGGGGCCTCGGGTGTGTTTCGGGGTGGTAATCACGCTCTTATTTGATTTTTCAATATCGTTTTTTGGGACATAAAGAGGTACCATATTAAGCAAATTAGATCCAAATTAATTTTTTATTAAACCATTAGATCTGTATCGTAATTTTGAAGCGATAGCAAAAAGAATCGTCGACTTTGGACATCGTATGAGGAAGTTATGCTCATTTCCGTGTTGAAAAAGTATTGGCTACTGTCATAACCGCAAAAGTAGAAATTTTCCGCAAAAACGGAACCGCAAAATCGAAAATATTTCCGCAGCAGCAGAATTTTCAGCAAAAACAGAAATTTTTCACAGAAGCGAAACCGCAAAAGCAGATTTTTTCCGCAAATGTCCAAATTGCTGGAGGCAGAGAGATTTCTTTAAAAATCAAAGTTTGCCTCATTTTCACTTTATTTGTTCCATGGGAGGCGATTTTGGAGCGACTTTGGAGTGCCATTTTCATCTCCAAGCATGATATAAGTGATTTTTACTAGTTTTGAGTATATACAAGGTTTATCCATGGAATTAGACATGAAAATTAGTATAAAAATTTGGGGTTTTGGTGGAAAACCTAGAAAATCATATTCTTGGAATCTAGCCATGATTTTGAGCATGGAATTAGGAGAAAATTATATATTTGAGTTCCTAGGGTTATGGGTAATCTTTATCTTCGAGAAATTTTGGATTTTCGGGCACGTGGGCCTGAGGGCATTTTCGTTAACTTTTCGTTCGGGGTTAGGAATAGTTATAAATTGTGTGGTAAAGTATAGTTGAGCATATATTAATGGAGTTGTATGATCATTGGCTAGTTTTGGTGCATTGTGCGTTGGTTCAAGCCTTTGGAAGGATATAGAATGCCGGTTATGAGTCTTCAGAGTGAGGTGAGTCTCTTTTCTAATCTTGTGAGGAGGAATTTACCCCATAGGTGAGTAAATTGGTTATGTGTTCCTATTTGTGGTGGCTACGTATGCACGAGGTGACGAGAGTCCGTGCGTAGCTACTATTATGCTATTATCAGGGTAGTCTAGGACTCGAAAAATATGTTATACTTGGATTACTGT
The DNA here is from genome assembly GCA_032618575.1 of Nicotiana noctiflora. Lineage (NCBI taxonomy): Eukaryota > Viridiplantae > Streptophyta > Magnoliopsida > Solanales > Solanaceae > Nicotiana > Nicotiana noctiflora. The sequence continues at coordinate 10,405 of JASVEL010012678.1, read as the reverse complement.
GAACCCATTGATTGTTTGAATTGTTTAAATCACCATGAACTAGTAAAAGAATTTAAAAGAGATCTAATAGTCATTTTTGTCCGAAATTTTTTAAAAAGAGAAATTGCCTTATTTGGATGATTATCCTCGATGAGCTCTTAATTCCCTACTTGAGCATGTACTTTATGTGTGCCTGCATCGCACAGATGATTCGCGAGCAGGATATGTATTTATTTATTGAATGGACCGAACGCCACGGTGAAAATAGATGCATATATGGTTGGTGCCGCTCGACCCTTGGCAATGCACAATTAACATTCCTGTTGGAGAGGGCCATCGCCTCGATGTGATTTTTGGATATTTATCTGTTACTTAATAATTGCAAATGTGGAATTGGCCCTATGTGGCTTGATATAAACTGATAAGATAATAAAGAATAGACTTTGGAAGCCCTTGATTTATTGTTGAAGGTGCTTACCTGTTTTTCCTGGCTTCACAATTAGAACTTTTATATAAATCCATGATTATCCTCGCACCTATAGAATATTATTAATTAACCTCTAGTGAGTGTCAAAGTTGTCCATCTCATCTCTACCACATCGGGATTAGGCGGGATACTCACTGAATACACGTTGATTACGTACTCATACTACACTTCTGTGCATTTTTGTTGGACATGTACATGTACGCTTCTAGCAGCCTACTGGCATAGCAGCATGGATAACTCAGGGACTAGGTGAGCTACAATTTGCGAGGCGAACTGCAGCTTGTATAGTTCCTTTCTGCACTTTAATTATTTATTCCATGTCCACTATATTCCAGACAGATAATGTATTTTATGTTACTTATCAGTAGTCGCTCATGCACTTGTGACACCGGGTTCTGGGATCATTTTTGAAAGATTTGAATTAATTGTTAATGTTTGATTTGAATTGAAGAAAAACCATCTTATTTATGAAAAATTGAAGTACACTTTTGGAATTTGATGCATTTTAAAAGAGGATTTTAAATCGGTAATTTAATTGGCTTGCCTGACAGCGGTGTCTGGCGCCACCACAACCCTTAGTGCATTTTGGGTCGTGACAACATGGTATCAGAGCACTTGATTCCTGTCTGTCTCATGAGTCAACAAGTCTAGTAGAGTCTCGCGGATCGGTATGGAGATGTCTGTACTTATCCTCGGGAGGTTGCAGGACTATTAGGAGTACTTCCCTTCTTGATTTCCTTATCGTGCAGTTCGATTCCTTTGAGGCTTATGCCTTTGATTCCTTTCCACTCAACCTTACGCGACGTGAGCGCTTTTATAAACCGAAAATTAAAGGATTGCAATGGAACTACAAATGCGGTACGGGATGATCTCCCGATATAGTTGGTTGGACTATTATAGTTGCATTATGGAAGGATATTCTATTGTTTTAACTCAATAACAGAACTTCTAAGAGCCTTGACTCTAAGCATAAGTTGCCATGATGCTTACGAGAGATAATTCCGCAGTGTTGTTGTGATGGTAGGATGTTTGCCCAGGTGTTGGGGCAGTGAATGAATTGAAGGGAGGTCTACTTAGTGTGTAATCAAGGGATTTCGTATTTTATTCTCACCAGAGGAAAGTCAATCAAACTAAGGATGGTCATATGTGGACTAGTGGAGGTAATTCATCACGGTAATTGCAAGCGTAGTAGAGTCATCCACTATATGGGGGTGTTGATGTCCTAATTGAACGCTTTAAGTTGTCGATGTTATAATCTTCTACAATTTGTCTTATGGTGGGATATTGTGAAACCTTATTGAAGATGCAACTGTCAGATATTGCATGGTGCGGTGGTTTAGGATTGAATCAGTATCTTAAATGTTAGCGGTTCGAGAAATATGATCTTCAGAGAGGTTTAAGTCAGTAACCGTTTGTGGATTCAAGTTCTAGGAAGAAGAATTTTATTAAGGCAACAGATGAGAAAGACATGTGGGGAGTGTCATATGGAGTTTTAAACTTCTAAAAGGTCAGGCTTGGGGAGCACACGCCGAGCAGTTGATTAAAGGAGCGAGTCTGCCCAAAGTGGGAGAGTGGCGGAGCTGTATAGGGCATTGTAGCAGGATGACTACGCGCCTAAGTAGAGTTTGGCATGGTCTGGGATTTTAACGATGGGCAATTGAAGTCTGCAGGTTTAATTCGAAGCATGGGTTGTTATGCGGTAGGATATTCGGTATGTTAGAAGGGAGCTGCTTGAAATAAAGAAGGATGTAGCTTAACTCAGAATTTGAAAGGTGTTTCCGCTCATTTAATTGATGTTCACAAGGAGTAAATGAACTGGTACAACTAGAAGGTAAGCTTGGACTCGGGATTTGGTTATTGATGTCATGGTGATTGCACCCCGTGTAGTAGCATTAGAAGGTGTTGTGAGGTGATTTCCGCAGGCTGGTTATTTCCCCGCGAGCAGGTTAGCGGTGGCGTGGTTGGCGAAGCTTCTGCAATGAATTATACTGGTTATCCAACAAGGAGATCGGTCGTGCGAATATGGATGATGATTCGGGATACGAAAGATGGGGATTTACATAAAGATTCTGAGAATTTATGGTAGATGATTGCGCAAGGTTATGGCAATAAGAGGTAAAGAATTTGGGTGAATTCTAGCATTGTGTGTTAATGGCTTCAAGCTAAGTGGGAAAGCCCCACCGCTTATGATTTGGGTTGCATGGGTAGCTACTTACAAGGTTTCTAGTTACTAATATCTTGATGGGTTATCTCAGCTTCAGAAAATAGGCCATAAGTGGTGAATTGAGTAGATGAATTGTGGAATGCATGCTATGGTTGGTCTTGTTGGCTCATGATCGATCATGGGAAAAGATTCAAGATTTATGCCTTGTATAGAGACAGGTTTCAGAGGAAGTGATTTCGCCAGGTGCTTCGTCGAGAGGGTATTCGGGTGTTATAATATTTATGGAGTTGATTAAATTTGGGACCAACTCAGAGCGGGTGGCTCTCAGTAATGGTCTTAGTGAAGTCAAGAGGTAAAGTGTGGTGCCTAATGATGTCAAGCTTATAGGTACAATTAAGAATCAAGCCTTGTAGCAGCTTTTGAGAAGAGGCATAGAATGTTCTGAGGTGTTTGGCTTGTGATGCAGCAATTGGGAGGTACGAAATGGTTTGTAGGATTTGAGACAGCATGGTCTCGTGATTCAAGGCCACTTGGGTTGAGCATAGAGGACTATGTTATGTGTTGGATGGAGTTAGTATTATTTTCAAAGGCAAGCAAGGATAAACTGGAAGAGGGTAAATTGATTAGCCATAATTGAATTGGCATATTGGGGCTAGAGATCAGTTCATTCAGTGTGGTCAAGTTGTGAGTATGAATTGTGGCGGTGCGTGTGAGGCTTGTTGGCTGTCGTAATTGATGTTATTCAGAAGCATTCTTCTGTTATAGCTTGTTAAGTGGAAGCATGTTCAGAAAGGGGTATAGTGGCTTGGACCGCTACTTGCAGATTTGCATACTAGGCCTTCTAATTCTTTAAGAGGTTTTACGGTTATGGGAAACTTACCTGTGTGTTGTTATTGTTCTCCTGAAGTGATTTAAGTGCAAAGTTCTTATATGATGAAGTTTCAAAATATTAATGATTTTGTAGTCATGATGAAAATCGTGTTCTATCGTATGTTACCACGTTGGGCGGAGTGAGTATCATAGGAAGTCAAAGTGAGGATTAATGTTGCAGTTTGGTGCTGGCAAGGATGTCACGGGCTAAAATGAGCAAGGAAAGGGCTGAATAATTAAAGTAAATTGGTATTGTCTTTCGCGTCACCTGAGATCGATGTGTTGTGAAAGAGGCATTGCATCCTGATTAAGGATTCTTGATCGCTTTTTAGGGTTAATGCATCCGGTGGATTAGATGGGCGAACACGTTTTCAGAAAATTTTGGGAGCGTGCCCCACAGGAAGATTGTACAAGCATGACATGTGGTCACTTGATTGGCTAAAGATTTGAACCAACTAAGGGGATTGTGGTAATGTCATTAATTCGAGAAATTACGCCTAGAGGGCACTTTGTTTATTGGGTTATGAACTGAGCAGGTTGCTCCGGTTATGATGGTTATTCTTATGTGTTATGAGAAAAAGAGGAGTTACTATGGACCTTTGAAAGGTAATTAGCCAAGTGGACACAATTACAAATCGGCTTGAGATTAATGGATTGATTTATATTTGTGAACAGGGCTTTGTATCAGGCCAATTGTGTTCATTTCAGCAGGCGTTCCCTATGGAGGAACAGTCGGGGTTTTATTTTGTCATCGGCTATTGCAGGTAATGAGGTATTGCGCCGTATGAGTTGTGAGGCATCTTGGTAAATTCTTATGTGTTAAGGTTCCACGTGGCAATGATGTTATGTGAACATAATGGCTCTTGAGATTCAGATTTTGTACTGCACCTTAGTTGTGCTTGAGTTTTGTAGCCTATAGCACTATGTGTTTTCTCAGAGATGGTATTATGCACTTAGCATGCTTACGATTGAAATTCGATATTTTTATTGTAATGAGCAGATTTAGCTCGATGTGCAATCTCCGTATGTGAGATCTATGTGTAGATCGGGTGGCACGCCACCATAGTTATGTTATTGGATCAGGTTGTGCGCTGCAACAGGGTAATGTCGAGTCTAGTTTTTTATGTGCTATTTCTTTGTGTGTTTCGCTTCCTATTATCTGAGGAAAGTCCGTATTAGTGCGGGGGATTGGTAATTCCTTCCATAGTTCGATTTCATGTTTGTGTTATGTTCGGATTAGTGGCCTTTTGGCATATTGTGGCGTCATATGAGACTTTTGGATCGTTCTCGGAGTGGCTCATTGCTTGAGCAGTTCGTACTGGGTGGGATGAGATGATGAGATTTAGGATTAATGCAATCTCATTATAGGAAGTACATTAAAGAGCAAAGATCATCATTTGGTTCGGAATGTGGTAATGTTCTTGTCAGAAGTATAGACTCAATGATTGATTGACTCAGCAGTTGATTATGAATTGCGGCACATCTCATCCATCATGGAGGTATTGTAAGAGTTAGAGTAAGACTTGCATGTGTCGTGAGGTGCAATTGGAGCATCTGATTCGTTGAATTTTGGCTAAGTTGAACAGAGAATATTATCATGGTCCTGTGGATTTAGTGTTCCAGAGTAAGAATTCAACAAAGTTATGCAATCATGTTTGATTACAGTGTGTAGGGATTAAAATGGTGATCATATATTGGAAGTAGGCCTAGCATAAGATTCTGGATGTTGGAATCGGGCTCTAAGGCTTAGTTGCTTGAAAAAAAAGGGAATATTTTTGGAATTTATCGAGCCAATGTGCTCAGCTAAGTTGTGGGAGCACAGGAAGGTGTACGAGGTGCTAAACAGTGATTTGAGACTACTTCTGTGTAGTTCCCAGCGTGTTTGAGGACAAATGTATGTTTAAGTGGGAGAGAATGTAACGACCCAAACGGTCTTTTGGAGTCACAATGCTCCGTTCAGCAGTCGGAGTCCATGAATAGCTTCACTTCAGGTATTATGACTCGTACGCATGATCGGAATTGAATTTCGGGAACTCCAAAGTTGATTTGAGAAGAGAATTCTTATTTTGAGAGCTTAAAGTTGAAAGAATAAACTAAGATTGGAATTTTGAGTAAATGACCTCAGAATCGGGATCTGAAGGTCACGGCAGGTTCGTATGACAATTTCGAACTTAGGCATAAGCCCGGTGCGGGTTTTGGATAACCCGAGAGCATTTTGGCATTTATTTGTGGAAGTCAGCATTTTAGAAGGAATTTCATAAGTTTTCTTTGAAGTGCATTTTGGTGTTATCGATGTCCGTTTGGGATTCCGAGACTAGGAGTAGCTCCGTATGGTAATTCTGGAGTTGGGAGCGTGATCGTAAGTAAATTCGGAGGTCCATAGGTCATTTTGAAGCCATTTGGCTAAAGATAAAAATTTGAAGGTTTTCCAAAAATTTGACCGGAGGTTGACTTTTTATATCGGGGTCGGAATCCAATTTCGAAAGTTATAGTAGGTCCGTAATGTCAAATATGACTTGTGTGCAAAGTTTGAGGTCAACCGGGCGTGTTTTGATAGGTTTAAGCATCGAATGTAGAAGTTGAAAGTTTTAAATTTCATAAAACTTGGATTGGAGGTTGATTCAAGACTTTATCATTGTTTGATATGATATGAGGCCTCGAGCAAGTCTGTAAGGTATTTTGGAACTGGTTGGTGGGGTTGGTCGGGGTCCTAGGGGCCTCGGGTGTGTTTCGGGTGGTAATCACGCTCTTATTTGATGTTTTAATGTTGTTTCAATGGACATAAAGGGGTACCATATAAAGAAAATGAGCTCCAAATTAAGTTTTTACTGAACCATTAGATCTGTATCGTAATTTCAGAGCCATAGAAAAAATAATCGTCGAATTTGGACATCATATGAGGAAGTTATGCTCATTTCTGTGTCGAGAAAGTGTTGGTTGTTGTCATAACCGCAAAAGCGTAAATTTTCCGTAAAATCGTAAATATTTCCACAGAACTGGAATTTTCCGTAGAAGCAAAAATTTTCCTCAGAAGCAGAATCGCAAAAGCGGAAATTTTTTCGCAAAAGCGGAAATTGCTGGAGGCAGAGAGATTTCTTTAAAAATGGAAGTTTGGCTCTTTTTCACTTCATTTCTTCCATGGAAGCCGATTTTGGAGCAACTTTGGAGTACCATTTTCTTCACCAAGCATGAGGTAAGTGATTTGTACTAGTTTTGAGTATATACAAGGTTTATCCATGGAATAAGACATAAAATTAGTATAAAAATTTAGGATTTTGGTGGAAAACCTAGAAAATTATATTCTTGGAATTTAGCCAAGATTTTTGTCATGCCCCAAATCGAGGGACATGACCGGCGCCTGACCGGGTAGCCCAAGTCAATTGGACCTAGGTGCCTTTCCTAACCCGCGCGTTACCCCTAAATTATTCATTACATATAAGCCAAAGATCTTACCAATTATAATTGAATTCACATTTTTCAAACATAACCACACGATTAACTTACTAACAAGTTTAAGAATTACAAAGCCCGACATATATACACATACATAGGCCATAGTCCCATAGTTTACTATCTACAGAGCCTCTAGGATACAAGGGATGATACAATACTTGCCGGTAACAAGGCTCAGGCTATACCTTACACAAAATCAAAATAAAGTCTAAAACAGAAGTGGCATGAGCCACGCAGGGCCCCGAGAGGAAAGGGGCTCACAAAAAGGCCAGTGGAAGATGAAGGATGCTACTGCCGATGAATTGAAGTACCTGCTACTGATCCTCCTACAATCATAATACGAATGTAGCGTCCCCGACAAAAGCGACGTTAGTACACTGGAATTGTACTAGTATGTATGGATAAGCTTTGTCCCAAGTAAACTCAAGCCATTAAACAAATAAATCATGATGATAAGACAACCAATGATTACACCAAGAAATAATAAAGCCAGCCAATCATGTCCCCACATTTACTTCGTTTCAAGTAGTTCTCAGCCCAAAGTACAATTAAAGTTCAACAAGGGAGGCAACAACCAAACATACACGGGAAGCATAATCAAGTCAAACAAAGGGGCAATCAGTGCCCCACAGGTTGCAAACTCTCCTGCTGTCTCCTTTCACAATTTCACATCAATGATTTCATATTAATTTCAATGGCGATTTTGATCGCTTTCCACCCTTATTACCTTGGCCACCCTTATCACCCCAACCCACACCTTATTACTTCATGTTGCGGCGCACAACCCGATCCCACCATACAGTTTCAAATCACAACAATCACAAACAGCAAACAAGAGCACCATACAATGATCACAAACAAGTGCAATAAGCAAATTTACAACTTTGTTCATGTTTCAAAATTCTTTTCAAGCCTGTGTCACCATAAAGTTACATTATTTCCATTTCCGAGAGTATCCATACCATTATGTTCACAGTTCATCACTATTCAAGTGTTTCATTAGTTTCCCATAAGAAGCCATATATGACATCACTACAATTATTCTCAATTCTTTACCAATTATAACTTCCATTTTCATCATTCGGTTCATATCCCGTACCACACCACACATAGTTCAACATCAATTGAATACCCAACAACAAAATCAAAGATTACACAACAATTCCTCCAAATTATCACATACCAAACAAATTGTACACATACGGGTGATTTCACAAGAATTAAAGTTAGCCATACAAACCTGGAGTCGAATTTTATTTCCCCCAAACTCTTATTTTAAGTTCACCCGGCTATCTTATGTTGCCAACTCCGCCTTTTCCTTTTTACTAATTTTAAATTTCAAAGAACATGCATGAGTCTTAAAATTCTATTTTCAAAAGCTAATGCATGAAAATCTTTCTTACCATTTTTAAAACTGAAACCCAAAGAAAATGGTTAGGGTTTGTACCTTTTAGAGATTAGGGAAGATGACATTTGCCCTAGGATCTTTCGGACCAAATGATTAGAAACAATCTTTGAAGATGGTAAAATTTCTCTCTCTAGAATCCCTCTTTCCTCTCTCTAGTTTTGTTAAGAAATATGAAAAAATGAAGGTTTGAGGTGTTTTGTTAAAGAAGGAGTCGGGTTAAAATTTTATAAAAATCTGGGTCGAGTCAAATCTGCGGTCGCATCTACGATCGCAGAATCAACATGCGGTCCGCATAATGGACCGCAGAATTGCCCCAAAAATTCACCTGTTCTGTTATGATATGCGATCAGAATTTGGTCCGCATTCAAGTTCTGCGGTCGTAGCGTGCACCGCAGAATTGACACTCAAAAATTCCCAAGAAATTATGCGATGGATCTGCGGTCCGCATTTCTGTTATGCAATCGCATATTGGACAACATTTTCAACATAATTTTTGGAAAACATTCTGTTACACTCTGCGGTATAAATGCGGTCCGCATAGCAGATCTACGACCGAATTCTTGACCGCATATTTGAAAATTTCTAGAAAATCTTATTCTTTCAATTTTTAAAGCTTAAATCACCACCAAAGGTCTGAACCGCAGCGAGCTTGTGAGCCGCAAAGAATTCTACGCATTCCTAACACATTATTCGGAACATGACTCCGCGAGTAACTCGGTTTTAAGCACAAAATTTTTACGGGGCCTTACATCCTCCCCCCATTAAATTCATTCGTCCTCGAATGAGGATTTTGAAAATCAGTTGGTTTTGAAAGACATGACATGCAAATTGTCAAAATTTTCACTAACTCCCATATTTTATAAAAATTTTGCCAGAGTTTCCTTTGTATTATGAACATATCCACCTGTCAGAGAGCCCCCCGAAACACATTACTAAACAACAACACACATTTACAACATTTTCCCACCTTGTACACACTTTCTTACCTCGACGATTGCACATATTCTATCACATTTTTACTTTGCACATAAACTAGCTACTTCAATGAGTCCTTGCCTTATTTAACCATCTCAATACAACATATACACATAAACAAACAACTATCGATTTACACTTACTATTAGTTGTTTATTTAACACATGGGTCTTTATAAGGCTTTCATTTATCAAGGAAGGTTCAAGTGACCCAAGGTAACAACACATATAACTCTTTGCAAAATGAAAGAAACTTTACTATCACTAAGAAGGAAGCAATTTGGACAAGATGATAGTTGTTTCAAAAAGGTAGAAGGTCACCTAATTTCTTCTAAGCTTGATCAAACAAATGGGGGTACTTTTCCTTCATCTCTTTTTCTGCTTCCCATGTGCTCTCCTCAACTTGTTGACTTCGCCACAATACTTTGACAAAGGCAACTTCTTTATTTCTCAACTTACGACCTTGCCTATCAAGGATGGCAATCGGAACTTCTTCATATGAAAAATCTTCATTAACCTCAATAGCCTCGACCGGCATGATGATGGATGGATCTCCAATCACTTTCTTCAACATGGACACATGGAACACCGGGTGCACTGATAACATTTAAAGAGGCAACTCCAGCCTATAAGCAACTTGCCCAATCCTTTGAATAATCCGATTTGGCCCGACATACCTAGGACTCAATTTCCCTTTCTTCCCGAATCGTATGACTCCCATCATGGGAGATACCCTCAAGAACACCCAATCATTGACTTGAAACTCTAAATCTCTTCGGCGAACGTCTGCATAGGATTTTTGGTGGCTTTGTGCAGTTTTCATCCTCTCCTGAATAAACTTAAATTTTTCCATAGCTTGGTATAGCAATTCCGCTTCACCTACCTCAAACCATCCAATTGGCGACCTACACCTTCTCCCGTACAATGCCTCAAACGGGGCCATCTGAATGCTAGCATGAAAGCTGTTATTATAAGCAAATTCTATCAGTGGTAAGTGTTCATCCCAATTATATTTGAAATCCAAAACACAAGCCCGCAACATATCCTCAAGCATCTGAATAGTCCGCTCG